>JADDOH010018044.1:0-16966 GCA_016648135.1 Agrypnia vestita
AGTCCATATCTGCATGGTTATAACCAGGTCATTTTTACAAATAGTTATCTATTAAATTTATTTTCATGTTAAGTAGGTACTTTATTTTCCATTCATATTCATATTCATTCATTTCATATTCATTTTCCATATATAACTTTTTAATATTTTGATTATCTATACTTCGATTTTTAAATTTAATTTTGTACATTTGTGATCCTGATGAAGAAGCCATTGGCTTTGAAACATGTTGAATTTAAAAAAAAAAAAAAGGTGTATAATAAGTTAATTTCTAAAAATTATAAAATAAAAATTGTAGGTAATTGGAATTTAAGTAATTGGTGGCAAAAATTTCACTCATTTCACTAAATATTTTTTCGATGAATAATACTTCAATTGAATATAGACGACAAAATATATTGTTTGTGTTTTTATGTTTTCCTTTTCTCTCTATAATATATTAAAATTGAAATTAAAATGACATATTCAAAATAATTATATTTCTCAAAATATCATAGAAATTTGATAACGATTGAATATTGGATTGTCAAAGGAAATACACAAATGTTGAAAGTTTCTAAAAATAAAAATGGTTGATATGTTGTATATTAAATAAACAAAAAGGCAAATATTAATAAAAATTATTCATTCAAATAAAAATAATGACCAAATTATATCGATCGATGATGATTGATCAATGATTTAATAATGTATATTCATCCACTTTACGAAAATGCTGAGAGTTTCAGAGATCTAGCTAGTTGGAAAATTAGTGAAAAATCAATTACAAGCTTCCAACAGAAACAACAGACAGAGAGAGTTAATTAAAAGCATGTAAAAATCACTTCATTTCTGCTTTGCTACCACAGAATTTGATTTATCAAAGATCAGCAATCGGCTGGGGAGAGCAATGAGCAGATTTCAACATCACAAGGAAAGGTGATTCACCTGTTTATTATCTCAATTCAACTGTGATTCGGAAATACGAACAACGGAAACTGGCAGGAAATGAAAAGAAATAAATTATTCAACAAAAGCAACAGATTTGTTTTCCTTCCCGAGGAAATAAACTCGAGCATATTTTTGAATTTCTCTTAAAATTGGAAAACACACTATCGTACTTCGTCAATATTATCATTAAATATATACAAAAATATAAAATTTCCGTTTTCCGACAGTACCTACATGGACACACACGATGCCTGGCGAGATAAAAGTTTTTAAGGACACATTAAACGACTTACTAGAAGTATCATTTCGCGGCGGATGTGATTACTTTGAACTGATAGGGGGAGGTTTGGGGTGCAGATGCGTGGATGATATTGCGGAGGAAAGAGGAGTAATTTTTAGATTTTTTTCAATTGGATATTTCAACTATCAGAAGAGTGGCGGGTAGGTATGGGAATGGTGGCGAGCGGAGCTGACGCAATATTGAACCATCCATTTTGAGAAATAAATTAAATGAAATTCTCCCTGGGGGAGTACCTTATCCTGATCTCCTGCGTTAAAGGGGGATACTAACCACTGCACTATTAAGAATCAAGTGACACGTGTAAACAGAAGTTTATAAATATTTAATAATCTTTATTAACACAGGATTATAAGAAAGTTCAACAGCAGAATATATGCTTTAAAAAAATTGAAAGGAATAAAATGTACCAAAAACATATAATAGTTCTAACAAATTAAAATTAGACCCAATTTTAATTTGTATGTGACAATTTTTTTGTAAGATAGACTGGAAAATAAACGAGTTAGAAATGAATGTAATGTAAGTGAATATGTCTGTAGTATAGCCGGTAAATTAAAAGAACGAGGATCATCGAGTTGGTTTTTGCTATGTGGAAATGCAATTTTTTTTTAAGGCGACAGAAAAAGAGGCCATCTATGGAAGACCTAGCAAAACCATTTAAATCAAGTATTGGAGGACAGCCTGCCTACTCCATCGGGGAATCGGCTTAGTTAAATTGACACTGTAACGATATTGGCCTATTCAAATAGACATTGCTGAAAAATTATACGAAAATATCTATCTGCTAAAGTTTATAATAAAGAGAAGCTTCACAAACCGTTAAATACTCTATAATTAAATATTTGCCGGATAAGTAGGTGCGGACGAGCTTTATTATTTCTGCACGCGGGCGTGTAAAGCAGGCTTTATGTTATTTCGGTTTGGCGAAGCGAGCTAATCAAAGGCGGTTATCCGCGTAACGAATCTGACCAATTACAGGTGCGCCGTTAGCACCGAATCTGACCAATCAGAGGCTTTCTGAGAGTTAGACTTTACCTTTACACGTCGGTTGGAGTCAAAAATGGTGAGAAATATAGACTATATAAGCCATACAAATTCGAGGATCTGTTTTCTTTCTTCAGCATCAACGTTGGCCGGAGGCTCTTGTGGAGAGAGGACCGAAATACCATCAGTGAGTCACAGAGGCAGCAACACTCGACGATACAGCTAAGCATTTTCAATATTATTTATTTCTATTGCCTTTTTCGTGTATTCAATTTAGAACTTTCTGGATCGTAACAATTATTGATACATGTTGTGGATTGTTTTGTTACGTATTTTGGGCCTAGAGATAATTATTACTATACGCGCTTCGGATTTAATGTACAAGAAATCGTAATGTTGCTACGGTGATAATTCCAGCGGGGGAATTATTGCATAACGCTGATGAAATATGTAATTCTGTCGCTGTTCATATGAAAAATCATTTAAATTTGATATTCATATATTACCAAAGATATAAAGGCTTTAAAATGGAATACTTTACTGACGAAGAGTGTTTCGTGTTTGTTTGTGGGTTTTAAAATTCAGTATAATTATGCATATTCAATGTCGCGAGGTTCGGACTGTGCGAGAGGTTCTTCAGGGCGGATGTATTATTATGCTAAAGAATGCTTTGTTATCTATACTGGCGATTGAATACACGGATTTCTATATGATTTGTATTGTTTGGAAATAATTGGGATCGGAGTATTTATGGGGTTTTGATATCACGATTGTCAGTGTGATATAAATTCAAATCGTACGAGGAATTTCCTACAAACAATATATTTTAAAAATGCATCTGGATTTTATATTTATTTTATTAAAACGTGAATGTGTGGTTTATTTGAACTCGTTTCATGTTTGTATTGCGTATCATTATGCAATCGTTTTAAACACGATTTATTCCTATCAAGTTCTTATAAAAACGTATTTCGTATTGTACATATTGTATAGAAATAATTAATTGCGATGGTTATTCATATGACATTGTTTTTATTCATTCAATATTAGATATTTGAAATGTTTTTTTTACAACATATTCCATTATTGTGGGTCGCTTACGGTTAGATCAAATCAACCTTCGGTCTTCCGTAGCCGTGATAGTTTTCATATGACATTGTTTTATTCATTCAATATTAGATATTTGAAATGTTTTCTAGAACATTTTCACTATTGTGGGCAGTTCGCGGTGTGTTCAGGGGTGGTTAACCTTCGGCCTTCCGTAATCGCGATAGTTATTCATATGACATTGTTTTTATTCATTCAATATTAGATATTTGAAATGTTTTCTACAACATTTTCCATTATTATGGGCAGTTTGCGGTTTGTTCAGGGGTAGTTAACCTTCGGTCTTCCGTGATCACGTTATTTACTAATATGACAGATTGTTTTGTTTTGTTCGTTTAATATAAGTAATATCATATTTTTATGAGTTACCGTAATTATTTATCTATATGATTTTATTATTGAGAGTGATGCAACGAATACTACTTCACGAATACGAATATCAGGCTTACTATTCGGTGAATACGAATGCGAATATTTCCACCAAGGTGGGGGAACTTGAACATACTTGTAAATATAATAACCTTGATGCAACGAATACTACCTTCATGAATACGAATATCAGGCCTACTATTCGGTGAATACGAATGCGAATATTTCCACCAAGGTGGGGGAGAACGCAAGCATACTTGTAATTGTATTGTTTATGTCTGCTTGTGATATCACTATACGGCGTAGATGAACTAGTTTGAAAGGGCTTATGTTCTGTATGTGCTTGGCGTAGAGGGAATAGTCTTCTCGTTTCTAGGATTCTATACAGGTTTACAGGTGCTGATATTGAAATATATATACAAGGAAAACACTATTTTGGGAACCATTAACTGGATGGAAGATATTGAAGCACACATACACACAAGGAGGACGTTATGTTAAATACATGACTGGAAAGTTGTTATTGGAAAACACAGGCGTCCAGTCGGCGGGACGCAAGCATATTTGTAATTATATTGGTCATGTCTGCATGTGATATCATTGTACGGCGTAGATGAACTAGTTTTAAGGGGTTTATGTCCTGTATGTGCTCAGCGTAGAGGGAATAGTTTTCTTGTTTCTAGGATCTAATACAGTTTTACAGGTGCTGATATTGAAATATATATATATATACAAGGAAAACACTATTTTGGGAATCACTAACTGGATGACAGATATTGCAGCACACATACACACAAGGAGGACGTTATGTTAAATACATGACTGGAAAGTTGTTATTGGAATACACAGGCGCCACTAGAAGATATGGACAGTTTGCAGAGAACTTCAACTTCTGTCAGTTAAGGACCTTTTACTATTACTATTCTTTCGCCTTTTTGCATAACCGTGGATGAACTAGATTGAAGGGGTTTATGTTCTGTATGTGCTCGGCGTAGAGGGAATAGTTTTCTTGTTTCTAGGATCTAATACAGTTTTACAGGCGCTGATATTAAAATATATATACAAGGGAAATGAAGGGCTACACAGGCGCTGGTAATTGCTCAATTTTGGAGAGTTATATTACTTCGGATCAGGATGCCATCTCAGAAGCAGACCAACTACAGAACTAAGATAAGAACCTTTGATATTATTTATTCCTGATGTTTTCTTATGTGTATCAAATGGAATGTTCGTGCTATATAATTTGTCATTGTCTCATGGTCACTATTCATTTCATTACGTGGGTTCAGAGTTCGACGGTAACGGACGCGGAAACAAATTAGTACTGATGTCGGGACGTAACGTCGGGATTATATCTTAATTATCTTTAGGATAGAAGCGAGGTCATCATGCGTGCATTCTGCATTTCAAACGTTTTACTAACATATATAAATACATATTATTGCGTTTTACAAATTGAATATGATCGCGGGAAATAGGCATTCCGTCCGGTTATGCAATGTTAACTTCCAACGTAGCATAATGAGATCTTATTACCGGTGCTAGACTCTCGAGGTTAGTCACGTGATTGTTGTATAAATGGAATAGTGAAGGGGATTGAAGAATGAGATACACTCGCGATACAGGTAGTTGTATGTAACTGGGATCAAATGACGGGGTGCGTGTTCTCGGTCCAGGGGATGAACGGGACTGCGGAGACACTCTGGGTGGGTCTAAGTAGAATTGCGCAAAGCCTCCACACAGTTAAAATGTGTTCAGTCAAGCAAAGGTGAAGCATTTCGAATCGGACCAGAGCGTCGTGCCTCAAACACAGCCGGAGGGAAGAAGCCCCTACGTTCTTTCACTCCCTTGGCCCGACGAGCTCGAATTCCGGATATGAATGTTCATGAATGTCACCTAAAAGACTCAGGTAGCCGTACCTCAATCGAAACCTTCGTTCGGGACCTCATCAACGTACGAGACAGGGCGTTCCGCATGGACGAGCAACAATGAGAAGCAAATGAAGGGGATTGAAGAAAGAGATACACTCGCGATACAGATAGTTGTATGTAACTGGGATCAAATGACGGGGTGCGTGTTCTGGATCCAGGGGATGAACGGGACTGCGGGGACACTCTGGGTGGGTCTAAGTAGAATTGCGCAAAGCCTCCACACAGTTAAAATGTGTTCAGTCAAGCAAAGGTGAAGCATTTCGAATCGGACCAGAGCGTCGTGCCTCAAACACAGCCGGAGGGAAGAAGCCCCTACGTTCTTTCACTCCCCTTGGCTCGACGAGCTCGGGCTCTGGTTATGAATGTATGTGAATGTAATAACTCCGTACTCAAGGACGAGATAGGACGTTCCTCATGAACGAGAAATTATAAGATGCAGGTAGCAGTTCGACAGTCAATACTTATGCTCGGGGCCGCTTTAATGAACGAGATCTGTTAGCAGTTTAACAATCAATTTTTATGATCGGGACCGCATTCAGGCGCGCGATGACATTACTAACACCATCATACTCATCATTCACTACCTTTTCTAACTTGCTGTATACAGAGACCTTCGGGGTTCTCTCTTCCCGGCCAGCGAGAAACATATCAGGAACTACACAATCAACTGTAATAATCATGCTGTTTTACCATCATTTAATATCTCTAGTCAATAAGACTACACCGTGGATCAATCACATCAACTATATTTGGGCGATGCTAACATGGCTCTGACTGACGCGCTCAAGGGAGAGTCTTTTCCAGTCACCCAGTTAGTACATTCAGCCCTTTAATCGGCAGTAAACATCATAATAATCCGGCTCATGTAGCCGCAACGTGGGATCCTCATCATTATACACCAGTCAATTTGACTGCCCCGCGGGATAATATACAAACCTTAATATCAGACGCGGGATTTCTTCCTGATATGTTTGTCGCCGGGGAGCGAGGACTTCGGGGGATTCCAGCAGGAGCAATAGAGTCTCGGCTTGATCTTGGTCTGCAGCTTAGTGTGGGAGGTTATGTCTAAACAGGAGTTAACCACCGGATGCGGCGATGCTTTGGGGCCGCATCCCCCTCCCCTCTACAGGGGGGGGGGGGCATCTAGAATCCACGTTTGAACAGAAGTGGTTAGACACTTCTTAAATTTCACTTACAAATCTGTATCTTCCATTCCCTTAGAATCTCGGGCTGCGATAATGTCAGACAAAGCTTGCCCTGAGCCTCTGTTGCGCCTAGTTGTTGTGAATATATATATGTTTGTCTTCCCCTACTATGTACTATGAACAGATTGAGCAGATTGGACAACGTGAGACGCGCTATCGGTAGGTTTCTTACTTGTGTTTTGAATATAACGTATGCTATTATATCTTGTAAATCTGTCATAAATGGGTGCCGCATGTGGTTGTGCTGACACTGTTCTAAGCTGCTATTATGAGATGTTGATAATCAATGCGGGCGGAATCTTTAGCGTATGCCGTTAACTTGGCAACGATTGTATTGTTTTATATTACAGTATTTTAACCCCGATGGTATTATAGTTATGGCGGTTCAATGTAAGGGAGTTTTTGCTACTAGCGTTTATTCCTAGGCTACGCCGCATATAATTGGCTTTTAGGCCAACTCCGGACGTGGACGATATCGGCTGTCTCTCGTATAGGCGAAACTGTAGAATTCTGTAACGGTTTCTAGAAGGGCCAAAGCAATTTCGGAAATATGTCTTATGTCTCTGGCATTTCGTCTATAAGTGTTCGAAGATTGTACGCGAATTTCGAGTCGATAACGGTTAGGCGATCTATCATCTTTAGTAAATAAATCCGTTATGTTATTTACGAGTACGGATTAGTTACGTGCGTTTGTTATTTCCATAGTTAGGTAAGAATTCGTTCTATATTAGTCTAGTCGCGTTAATAATAATACGAATCTCACCACGTATCAAAAGAATTTTGGATAGCTACGGACACAACGGAGGGGGAATTTTCCTAACCACTAGATAGATCACGACTGGCCAATTTTGAAAATATAAATTCTTAACAAAAAAAATAATAATATTAGCTTTCATGTAAATATACTTCCGAAGTTCTAAGTTCGACTTAAGTTTTATCTAGTAGCTTAAAGCATAAAGTGTGTGCTTAAAAGTCCCAAAAGTTGTAATAAAGCTCAATTCGGTAGCTTAAAGTCTCAAGCTTTGGGCTTTTCGTAAAACTTACATTATTAAACTTTATAGTTAGGTATTTAGCTTAGGTGTACAGGTAGGTACGTTACAGTGGTCCCGTTAGACCAGGAGATATGTTTCAAGAGTGAGATTCGTATTCATTTTATTAGATTAGTTAATATTGTAAAAAGAAAAAAAATTAGTTTTAATTATAATGGCATTTTTTCTTTCCACGCATAAGTATGTCTTTACGCGCGCTCTATCAAAAATCATTTAGTGTTCGCACGGTCTATATAAATCACGTATTGATTCAAAAACAAGAGAGTTAAAATATCTATTTAAAGTCTTGTAGTGGACAAGCGGTAATGGCTTACGCGGTCCGGTTGGAATCGCGCTCGGCAGAGTATATAATAAACCGGTTCTTAATAGTAGCGGCGATAGGCATTTGACCTTGATATTGATGATATTGAGTATACACGCGCCATATACATCTTATAGATATTATAAGTGATAGTTACCATGGGTAATTAAGCAATCTTTTAAAGAAACGGTGTGTTAGGAAATATTTCCTTTTAAATATTGAAGGTATATAACGTGAAGGTTGATAATTCTAGAACATCTTGTATGCCTTGAAGAAAAAATAAGTTTTCTATAATTTTAGGTACTTTGAAAAATCTTCTGACGGGATAGTAGTGACATCTGTGCGAGTTTCACTTCAGGGATTTTTATATTATATGCGCGCGGTTGTAGTTCGGGACAGATAAAATCTTTTTTTGGACATGTTACATTTCGAAAGTTGGATTCCTTTCCGGTTTAGAACTAGTTCCAAATAATGTTTGACACGGTATAGAGAAATCGGTTCCGGCTCCTTCGTCGCCTCTAGTTTTACAGGCGGTTATGATTTGGATCACTTCATTCTCCTTCGTTATACCTATCTTTGGCATGTTTGATCATTTTCAATTTCAACTTCAACTTCAGCTCAACTTTAGCTGAACTTCAATTTACGATTTACGATTTACGATTTACGATTTACGATTTACGATTTACGATTTACGATTTACGATTTACGATTTACGATTTACGATTTACGATTTACGATCTACAATTAACAGTCTTGGTTATTTCATTATGTATATTACGGACTTATATTCGATGCATGCATGATGTGAAGTTGTAACCGCATGTATGCATGTACACATGTACATGCGTGTGTGTTTGTATGTATGTACTTGTCACCCTTCTTCGTTTTCTTTTGCCTCGCGAAAAATCTTTGTTTCTTTAGGGAGTAGTAACATTAGCCCATGCTTTCGAAACGGTATCGTCAAGCGTCTTTTACAATTCCTAGATTAGTGACTACATGAGAATTATAAGCAGGACGTTTAGAGAGGGCTGTAAAAGGTTTAGACCTGGAGTAAGGTTACGATATATATGTCTATTGAGGTTGATGATATCGCGATGTACTTCATATAAGAACCGTTTCTTCGACGCTTACGTATCGGGTCAAGTACATTGAATTATTTTGCGAATAGTCGGAATTCGGATAATCCTGTCAACGTGGTGAAAGGCGAAGCGTTATAATCTGCAGGACGGTTATGTGAGCTAGCTTTGGACTTACATATTTTCTGGCGGATAGCGGATGTTCGGTTGGTTGGACATGGGAATAGAGTCTTATAGACAAGGGGAAGGGTATTAGGTTCGTACAAGTGTAGTGCCAGCAGTTTTAGTATTTTATCAACAGAGAGGGGAGATGCGAGTGCGTGTTCACTATGGGAACAATAGTGTAATGTAGATTCAAATTGTCGATTACTTTTTTCAACAAGTAGGTACGTGGCGCGCTTCTTTAATGGATGTGCATCGTCTTTAGATATCTCCTTTGAGAGTTAGTCGTGTAGTTAGTTGAGAACAATCATAATAGGAGTATACCTTTTGTTGATACGCGGTCTGCAGTTATTATAGGGGGATACGATTTTACAAACTAATCTTTGGAAGATTTTGGATGCGTGCCACATATAGCTTTGGGGAAGGGGGTAATAGCGAAGCATCATCATCATTTTAAGTACCCGTGTACAGGGGGATATTGAGATCAATGTGTGGTTCTATATACTAGGAATCCGGTTGTTTGGCTCACGCGAATGAGATGAACATCAAAATCATAGCTTAACACAATTCCGGAATTTTAAAAACTTATCGCGGTTCGCGTTCGAATTTGTTTGTATAGTGTCCTTGTCGTCGTGAATATTCGGGTATTGGTGCTAGTCAGAAGGTGTTAGGGGAAGTATACGCCGGGGGGAGTGCTACAATGTAACGAGCTGGTGAGCACTAGGGATGTACCATCTATAAATGGAAACGAGGAGTGACGGAGCGGGGGAAGTGGTGTCTCTTTTGATCTGTTGAAAGCGGAATGGGGTCGAGTAATTGACAGGCACAACGATGGGACGTTCGATTGATAATAGGAATTCGGATCTTCCCAATCAGTTGAGTAAAATAGATGCGGTCACCTTTTCTTTCGATTTCTAATATTTATATTAACCGAACACTTTTAGAAAAAAAAAACAGTTGTAGTTGGGAACAAGGCGTCTTCATCACTGCGTGAACACGTGCGTTTGGGATCGTCGGGATTGCTAAACTACTTCTTTATTACGGGGAGTAGATTATTGTAGTAAGGCGTGCTATTTTAATAACTTGCGGCGAACGCGTTTTGAGAGAGGAAGTGTGGATAAAACGGACCAATTTTGGATGGGGGAAGGGTGTACAATGGTATAACGTGTTGATGAACACTTACATGGGGACGAAATTCTAACATGAAATCAAATTCTTTCAGAACGGGGGAAGCATAGCTATAAGCAGGATTGCTTATACAATGTTGAAGATTTTAATATCTAGTTGAATAACGGGCGCGATCGTATGAGGCGTTCAAGTTACTTTCGATTAATTGTGGGTATTTGAGCCTTACTTGCTGTTTAAATGATGTAGATACGGATCTTTGGTTTCTTATTAACTTTCTAACATGCCTGCGCGTAGGACTTAGTCAATTTAGCTAATACGTCTTACCATAGCTACTTGCAACACCTGGTTCGCGGATGAATTTTCTAAGGGTATACCAAATGATGCCAAACGAAGGAACGAAGGGGTCTAATAGCTACCTATGTTTGTGGCGACGCGTTCCTGCTCATGCGATCGTACCGCGCCGCCCCAGGGGGAAGCTGTAACGATATTGGCCTATTCAAATAGACATTGCTGAAAAATTATACGAAAATATCTATCTGCTAAAGTTTATAATAAAGAGAAGCTTCACAACCCGTTAAATACTCTATAATTAAATATTTGCTGGATAAGTAGGTGCGGGCGAGCTTTATTATTTCTGTACGCGGGCGTGTAAAGCAGGCTTTATGTTATTTTGTTTAACGAGATGGACCAATTACAGGTGCGCCGTTAGCACCGAATCTAGCCAATCAAAGGCGGTTGTCCACGTAACGAATCTGACCAATGAAACGCGTCCTTAGAGTTAGACTTTGACTTTTACACGCTAGTTGGAATCAAAGATGGCGCGAGATAGGGACTATTTTTAGGCGTTACAAATTAGAAAGGGGCACTTGAGTTTTCAGCTTTAAGGTCGGCGGAGGCTTTGTCGAGGAGAGTCAGTAAGGAAGATAATTTGGCTGGATCGAGGAAAAAGCCAGAGGTTCATAATAATTCAAAGAGAATTGGAACAGTGAACAGCTAAGCATTTTCAATATTATTTATTTCTATTGCCTTTTTCGTGTATTCAATTTAGAACTTTCTGGATCGTAACAATTATTGATACATGTTGTGGATTGTTTTGTTACGTATTTTGGGCCTAGGGATAATTATTACTATACGCGCTGTAACGTATCTACCTGTTCACCTAAGCTAAATACCTAACTATAAAGTTTAATAATGTAAGTTTTACGAAAAGCCCAAAGCTTGAGACTTTAAGCTACCGAATTGAGCTTTATTACAGCTTTTGGGACTTTGAAGCACACACTTTATGCTTTAAGCTACTAGATGAAAACTTAAGTCGAACTTAGAACTTCGGAAGTATATTTACATGAAAGCTAATATTTTATTTATTTTTTTTTTGTTAAGAATTTATATTTTCAAAATTGGCCAGTCGTGATCTATCTAGTGGTTAGGAAAATTCCTCCTCCGTTGTGTCCGTAGCTATCCAAAATTCTTTTGATATGTGGTGAGATTCGTATTCTTATTAACGCGACTAGACTAATATAGATCGAATTCTTACCTAACTATGGAAATAACAAACGCACGTAACTAATCCGTACTCGTCCTTCTAGAAACCGCTCTAGAATTCTACAGTTTCGCCTATATGAGAGATAGCCGATATCGTCCACGTCCGGAGTTGGCCTAAAAGCCAATTATATGCGGCGTAGCCTAGGAATAAACGCTAGTAGCAAAACTCCCTTACATTGAACCGCCATAACTATAATACCATCGGGGTTAAAATACTGTAATATAAAACAATACAATCGTTGCCAAGTTAACGGCATACGCTAAAGATTCCGCCCGCATTGATTATCAACATCTCATAATAGCAGCTTAGAACAGTGTCAGCACAACCACATGCGGCACCCATTTATGACAGATTTACAAGATACAATAGCATACGTTATATTCAAAACACAAGTAAGAAACCTACCAATAGCGCATCCCACGTTGTCCGATCTGCTCAATCTGTTCATAGTACATAGTAGAGGAAGACAAACATATTTATATTCACAACAACTAGGCGCAACAGAGGCTCAGGGCAAGCTTTGTCTGACATTATCGCAGCCCGAGATTCTAAGGGAATGGAAGATACAGATTTGTAAGTGAAATTTAAGAAGTGTCTAACCACTTCTGTTCAAACGTGGATTCTAGATGCCCCCCCCCCCTGTAGGGGGGAGGGGGATGCGGCCCCAGAGCATCGCCGCATCCGGTGGTTAACTCCTGTTTAGACATAACCTCCCACACTAAGCTGCAGACCAAGATCAAGCCGAGACTCTATTGCTCCTGCTGGAATCCCCCGAAGTCCTCGCTTCCCGGCGACAAACATATCAGGAAGAAATCCCGCGTCTGATATTAAGGTTTGTATATTGTCCCGCGGGGCAGTCAAATTGACTGGTGTATATGATGAGGATCCCACGTTGCGGCTACATGAGCCGGATTATTATGATGTTTACTGCTGATTAAAGGGCTGAATGAACTAACTGGGTGACTGGAAAAGACTCTCCCTTGAGCGCGTCAGTCAGAGCCATGTTAGCATCGCCAAATATAGTTGATGTGATTGATCCCACGGTGTAGTCTTATTGACTAGAGATATTAAATGATGGTAAAACAGCATGATTATTACAGTTGATTGTGAAGTTCCTGATATGTTTCTCGCTGGCCGGGAAGGGAGAACCCCGAAGGTCTCTGTATACAGCAAGTTAGAAAAGGTGGTGAATGATGAGAATGATGATGTTAGTAATGCCATCGTGCTCCTGAATGCGGTCCCGATCATAAAGTTGATTGTTAAACTGCTGACAGATCTCGTTCATTAAAGCGGTCCCGAGCATAAGTATCGATTGTCGAACTGCTACCTGCATCTTATAATTTCTCGTTCATGAGGAACGTCCTATCTCGTCCTTGTGTACGGGGTTATTACATTCACATACATTCATAACCAGAGCCCGAGCTCGTCGCACCAAGGGGACTGAAAAGACGTGAGAGGTTCTTCCCCTTAGATGTTAAAGGGGTAACCGCATCAAGACCTTCAGACCATCCTGTAATTCTTGGCTTTAAAACCCAGTCACAACCGGGTAGATACAGTTAAGATGGCCCTACCTAGTCCCTGACCTAAGGTGTCTCCCCCAATCTAATCAGACTCCATAGCCGAGAACGCGCGCTCCGACATTCGACCCTGTCTTGCCACGCGAGTAGATCCAACTACATCTTTTTCCACAATCGAAATCCTGCCTCCCAAGATCACGGGGCGCGAAAGACGTACGACTCCTCGCCTCCCGACCATGAAGAGACGAACTTCCCCATTCGGTTCTCGTTCATTATCCCATTTATAATCCCCGCGTGCCTCACCTTGAGAGTCTAGCGCCGGTAATAAGATCTCATTATGCTACGTTGGAAGTTAATATTGCACAACCGGGCGAAATGCCTATTTTCCGCGAACCTATTCAATTTGTAAAACACAATAACATGTATTTATATATGTTAGTAAGACGTTTGAAATGCAGAATGCACGTACAATGACCTCGCTTCTATCCTAAAGATAATTAAGATATAATCCCGACGTTACGTCCCGACATCAGTACTAATTTGTTTCCGCGTCCGTTACCGTCGAACTCTGAACCCACGTAATGAAATGAATAGTGACCATGAGACAATGACAAATTATATAGCACGAACATTCCATTTGATACACATAAGAAAACATCAGGAATAAATAATATCAAAGGTTCTTATCTTAGTTCTGTAGTTGGTCTGCTTCTGAGATGGCATCCTGATCCGAAGTAATATAACTCTCCAAAATTGAGCAATTACCAGCGCCTGTGTAGCCCTTATTTCCCTTGTATATATATTTTAATATCAGCGCCTGTAAAACTGTATTAGATCCTAGAAACAAGAAAACTATTCCCTCTACGCCGAGCACATACAGAACATAAACCCCTTCAATCTAGTTCATCCACGGTTATGCAAAAAGGCGAAAGAATAGTAATGGTAAAAGGTCCTTAACTGACAGAAGTTGAAGTTCTCTGCAAACTGTCCATATCCTATAGTAGCGCCTGTGTTTTCCAATAACAACCTTCCAGTCATGTATTTAACTTAACGTCCTCCTTGTGTGTATGTGTGCTGCAATATCTGTCATCCAGTTAGTGATTCCCAAAATAGTGTTTTCCTTGTATATATATATATATATATACACATATATATTTCAATATCAGCACCTGTAAAACTGTATTAGACCCTAGAAACAAGAAAACTAATCCCTCTACGCTGAGCACATACAGGACATAAACCCCTTAAAACTAGTACATCTACGCCGTACAATGATATCACATGCAGACATAAACAATATAATTACAAGTATGCTTGCGTCCCGCCGACTGGACGCCTGTGTTTTCCAATAACAACTTTCCAGTCATGTATTTAACATAACGTCCTCCTTGTGTGTATGTGTGCTTCAATATCTGCCATCCAGTTAATGGTTCCCAAAATAGTGTTTTCCTTGTATATATATTTCAATATCAGCACCTGTAAACCTGTATAGAATCCTAGAAACGAGAAGACTATTCCCTCTACGCCAAGCACATACAGAACATAAGCCCTTTCAAACTAGTTCATCTACGCCGTATAGTGATATCACAAGCAGACATAAACAATACAATTACAAGTATGCTTGCGTTCTCCCCCACCTTGGTGGAAATATTCGCATTCGTATTCACCGAATAGTAGGCCTGATATTCGTATTCATGAAGGTAGTATTCGTTGCATCATGGTTATTATATTTACAAGTATGTTCAAGTTCCCCACCTTGGTGGAAATATTCGCATTCGTATTCACCGAATAGTAAGCTTGATATTCGTATTCATGAAGGTAGTATTCGTTGCATCAAGGTTATTATATTTACAAGTATGTTCAAGTTCCCCCACCTTGGTGGAAATATTCGCATTCGTATTCGCCGATTAGTAGGCCTGATATTCGTATTCATGAAAGTAGTATTCGTTGCATCACTCTCAATAATAAAATCATATAGATAAATAATTACGGTAACTCATAAAAATACGATATTACTTATATTAAACGAACAAAACAAAACAATCTGTCATATAAGTGAATAACGTGATCACGGAAGACCGAAGGTTAACTACCCCTGAACACACCGCGAACTGCCCACAATAGTGAAAAATGTTCTAGAAAACATTTCAAATATCTAATATTGGATGAATAAAACAATGTCATATGAAAACTATCACGGTTACGGAAGACCGAAGGTTAACTACCCCTGATCAAACCGCGAACTGCCCACAATAATGGCAAATGTTGTAGAAACATTTCAAATATCTAATATTGAATGAATAAAACAATGTGACTATTCCCTCTACGCCGAGCACATGCAGGACATAAACCCCTTAAATATAGTTCATCTACGCTGCATAGTGATATCACATGCAGGCGTAAACATTACACATGTACTATCCATTAACCGATTAAAAGGCGTAGCAATATATCAAAATGTAATTATAATTACAAGTATGTTTGAGTCCCGCCACCTGGTGGAAACATTCGCATTCGTATTCACCGAATAGTAGGCTTGATACTCGAATTTGTGAAATTAGTATTCGTTGCATCACTAATAATAATAAAATCATATAGATAAATAACTACGGTGACGCGTAAAAAATATGATATTACTTATATTAAATGAATAAAACAAAACAATCTGTCATATAAATAAATAACTATGATGACTCGTAAAAATATGAAATTATTTATATTGAATGAATAAAATTAAACAATTTGTCATATAAATAATTATCGTGACTCGTAAAATATGATATTATGTTTATTGAATGAATAAAATAAAACATCTTCTCACGTTTCCACCTAATAAATAATAACGAATACAGAAAACAATAAAAGCACAAGAAGCCCATTATTAGCCCTGACGTGTGGGACCTAATCTTCCCACTTCGCCCAAGCTGGGTTAACCGATTAAAAGGCGTAGCAATATATCGAAAGGTAATTATAATTACAGGTATGTTTGAGTTCCGCCACCCAGGAAATACGTAGATTTTTGATTTCAATATATTGTGCAATATACACTATGTTTATAAGATCGTCCGTTGACAAGTAGTTATGAACTTCTTATAAAATATTATTCCGCAGCAAATATCAAAGAAATTATATTAACTAAAATATTTCTAACATCTTGGGATCGCATACGAAATTGATAATATCTAATGCCCTTTGTGAACAAACTCTTCCTCTCTGTAGTCAAATAAGCTGATGTTTATGTTTACTCCGTCTATAAATATGCCGTATCAACGTATAATATAACATGATATATATATATTAATGAAGATAAAACAATTTCAATTAGCGTTGCAATGAAGCGAAACAAAGGAATATATAAAACCC
>JADDOH010018045.1:0-24372 GCA_016648135.1 Agrypnia vestita
AACGGAAGATCCCGTCCGTAGGAAACATCGCCAAATTTGATCTCAAACACTTAAACGTATTCCTTAATGCCTCGAGGCAGATAAACAGTGTACTCTTCTACCCAGGGTAACGTTTCACTTTGAATTTGTATTTGCTATTAACGACCGCAGTTGGACCCTAAGCGAGGGGGATGAGGCGCCGCGAGGGTTTGTGGGTAGGGTTGCCACCTTTTTTTGTGCAAATAAAGAACATTGGTTATTAAAGGTAGAAAAAAAATTGTGTCAAAATAAAGCACGATTCATTTTATTTTTTTAATTTGCTTAAAAACGTATTTTTCATTACTTTTAGCAACTTTAAACAAATAATTATCATATTTCGAAATGATAACGTGGAGGTGTTGCATGTATGCAAAAAAGGAAAGAAATTGGACATGTTGGAAAATATAGAAATTCATCTAAATAATGATTAAACATACAAACACCACTGATTACATCCCCCCTTCTTACCATACTAGCCCCTCCCAGCAACCACTTTCACTTTCCGCCTGCCTCTCCCCCGCTCCCGACAACTCCCGCCCCTATGTAGTAGATAAAATGTCTTCTAGTCTTAGTTAGTATACTACTGAAGATGATGCAGTAAGCATCGAAAACGTTTTAATTAATTTATTTAATTAAACTGTCATTGTGTGAAGTAAACAACGTTGTGTTCTATTCATAGTTATTTAAATAATTATCATTACTAAACAACTGCTCAGCATGTTTGCAGCCTATATTATTAAAATTAAATTAAATAAGTCATTCATTTTTATCAGATTCAGAGACGCTTTGTTTCTTTCGTCTCGCCATTTGCTATTCATCACAGAAAAAACTCTATAAAACCAATTAATCGTATTTTAACTGCACTCAATCCGCCATACACAAAACAAACAAGAATTTTTTACAATGACGTTGACTATGTTGACATTTGAGGTTAGGTTGCATTAAAAAACGAGCGTTTATGTGGCGACCGCCACGGGGTATATCGTCAATTATCGAACCTATTCGGCAACAGTCGATAACGTCATCGACCCCGGTAACTCTCTCGTTCCGTTTTACGTAAAAATTTCTACGATCAACTTTTTTTTGTATGTTATTAGTAAAATGAATCCCAGAGAAATCAAATCATGTGAAATAAAGTATTTTCGCGTACTTTATTGTTCTCATAAAGCGTAGAGTACAATTACTCAAAATAACGTACAATCAATATATATATATATATATATATATATTTACTCCGCAACCAGCCACAACCACCCACCGGTGGTTATGGTTATGGATAGCCCTTGGTGTCACATCGAAAATATGCGAGTTTGGTGGGGGTGACTGTGCGTGGGTGGGAGTGGGTAACAAAAATGTGCTTTCTAGCACATTTTTTTGTTATGGGAAGGCCGCAAATGCTTCAAATTGTTTCAACATAGGCGCGCCGACTGTGTCGGTGAGTCTAGAAGGTCCGGAAAAACCTGCTTTAGAAAGTTCTAGAAAATTCTCGAAAGTTCTATAAGTTTCTAAACCGAGTGGCGGAATATGTCGGTGTGTCTAGAAGGTTACTGTACATTCAATAATTTTCTTGAAATTTGAATGTTCTAGAAGGTTCGCAAAAGTTCTATGACGATCCAAACAGTGACGAGCCGCGCGGGCACAGCTAGTACTTTATAATTAAGTACGGGTGGCAACCCTGGTTGTGAGGGCCATGAGGTCAAAATGAAAATGGCGCGGGCCAAGGTACGGCGCGCGAAAATAATTACGCTGGCCCGGATTCCCAGTAAGGATTACTTCGGGATTATAATGAGATTAAATCCGCGTTTTCGGTTAGTTAGGCAAGCTATAATTAATAAGGATCGAAAACTCTTTGAATAATTTGAACACTGCCTTCTTTAATGACCCGCGTTCACAAATGAGACAAGTTTCAGAGGTTTAGTTGAGATGAATTTGAGTACAATCAAAAATACACACCCCCTCCCCCAAAAAGATATATTAATAGAAAGAAAACATTTTGTACAAAACCACACAAGCTAGACCATCCAGAAAAGAACATCTATCTGCATTCAGTGGACTATCCGGATACTCTGAGATGGCGGACCACTGTATTGAACATGATCACTTGTTTGACCAAAATTATGTTAGGGTCCTACATCAAGAGGCGAAGGGTTGTAAAGTGGATGCTATAGAAATACTAGAAATTAATAAAGCAATCAAAAATAAAAATAACCTAATAAACATTCAAATACCTGCGTCATCCCCATTATTAAAATAAGTATTATTGTATGTAAAAATTAATTACTGTTGTATATGTCAATAAATAACTACTCTCGCCCCCCCCCCCCCCCCCTCCCTCTCCGTCAGCCCTTTACTTTCTATTTGTCGGCCATATAGATTTAAGGTACAGATACACATGCTTCTTTACTGGCATGCTAATGAGCATGCCACTAATAAGCATGCGCTAACAACTGTACATACTTGCTCATTACTGGCATGCTTGTTAGTGGCATGCTCATAAATAAGCATGCCCAAAGCTAACAATCAAACACACATGCTTATTAGTGGCATGCTCTTGTCATAGAATAGAGACGCTCTTGTTCAAAATGGAAACTTTACAAACTGAAATAGAAAATTCAAGTGAACCAATAAATCAAAAAAGTTCCCGAGTTTCCATCCGCACACTTTTGATTTTAGTTTGCCTATTAATAAAGTTTCGTAAACATTATTTCTCACTATATTATTTTTACACAACGGTGACCGAGTATTCCACAGACATTCGTGATTCCTATAATAAGTCACGAAAAGTAATGTTTTATCATCTCCCCAACGCGCCATATTTGTTTCATCTGTCGCGGACTGAGAAGATCGCATTGATAATACTAGCCGCGAAGCCCGCGAATGACATAAGCATGCTCATAATAAGCAAGTCTGTTCACACATGCTCCAAAGATACCCCTTCTCTATGGTGAATGACAGTGGCATGCTTATAAATCAACCGGCGGTTGATTTTTGAGCATGCCACTAGGTGGCATGCTCATTTCTAGCAATGTGCGTACACACATGCCACTAATAAGCATGCCACTGTCAAAGTCGATACTGCGCATGCTCACGTGCCACTAAATAAGCATGTGTACCAGACGCCTTACAATTAGTTCTAATATTGCCTCTGAAGATGATGGTTGTGTCCATCGAAAGCGCTTAGGCTTATATAACTCAAATTAGTGGAATAAAACGTTGTGTATAAATCATTGTGTTAATCATTAACTTCCACTCTGTAAACGAAGCAACGCATAATTTATTATTTATTCAACTATTTTTGTAAGGTTCATCTATCAACGTACCTCATCTTTCCGTCTATTACGTTTCTACTTCTTTATTTTCTTCCGTGCCGAGATTCCCCTTGGTTCGTGACAAGGTGATAACTGAATCCAAGTGATAACTGTATCCAGGTAGGATTGTGCAACAGTGCACTGTTGCGAGTGCAGCACACTGCAGAACCAGCTCATCGTGAGGATTGAAATTCTGGCGGCGATATGCTGGATCCCTCAATCCATACTAATATTATAAAGAGGAAAGATTCGATCGTTTGTTTGAATTGAATAGGCTCTGAAACTACTGAACCGATTTAAAAAATTCTTTCACATTCAGAATCCTACGTTATCCCTGATGAACATAGGCTATAGAATATTTTCAAAAATGTTAGGGATCCGTATGAAAACTTCGATAATGTAACCCAACGTGTGAAAAAATTACGAAAAAAACCTTATATTGCGTACGCTACGGAAATTATTGCCAATAGAGCAAAGTAATGTACTACAGTTTTATAGAGGATATTAATATCTACAAAAAAGTCTGTGATACTATATATCTAAGTAATACAGTTATGTTACAATAACTTATGTTAACATTAGATGGCAACATTGTTTTTTAGAGAACAGCGGACCCTTTGTTTTCCCTCACAAACTTATTTTTTACTTAATCCTTAACCCGTGCAACGCCGGGTACAACCAGCTAGTAATATTATAAAGAGGAAAGATTTCATTGTTTGTTTGAATTGAATAGGCTCTGAAACTACTGGACCGATTTGAAAAATTCTTTCACATTTAGAATCCCACATTATTCTTGATGAACATAGGCTATAGAATATTTTCAAAAAAGTTAGGAATCCGTATGAAAACTTCGATAATGTAACCCAACGTGTGAAAAAATACCAAAAAAAACCTTACTTAGCGTACGCTGCGGAAATTATTGACAATAGAGCAAAGTGATGTAAAATGTACTCTTTTTTTAGTAACTCTCGACGCAAAAAGAGGGGTGTATGTGTGTGTGTGTTAAAATTTATAATTTTTGAAATTTTTGTTAAATGCCCGTGCGAAGCCGGGGCGGGCCGCTAGTATTTTATAAACAATATTATTGACATATCCTTCTATCACAACTATTTATTGAATTACCATGTTTCGAGGCTAATGGTCCTTTGATCAGGATACAACGCAGCCCAATAATAATAATTATATTTTCTGTCTGTCTGTCTGTACGTAACTTCTTGTAACGTTCGTAACCTTAAAAAAAAAAATTTACCCCATCTTCTCTCCACATACATTTTCTATAAAATTATTTACTGTTTGATAAGTCTCATCCAAGTTTTGCAAATTTATTCTTAAGAAACTGACATGTAAAAGTACGTCATTTTTGACGGGTTACAGTACTAAAAATAAAATTCTAAGTATAGAAATTATCAAAAATAAATACACGAGGATGAAATCTACCTAATGTATAGTGTTTCAATGCCCAAACAATTGAATTGTTTTAATACTATACAGGGTTATTTGGAAAACATTAATAACCTCGCAGAACTATATTCCTACCTTGATTATAAGTCGAAAATGATCAAGCTATTATGACCTAATATCAAAGTTATGGAGATATGCGACATCAAATTTTTCATTTTTTTTTCAATATTTCTGACTTATTTTTTGAAAAACGTTGGACTATCATTATCATAACTTATATTGAATATGAAAAATCATTCCCTTTAATAAAAGTCAAATAAAAAAATAAAAACCTTCGAATTCCAAATGGAATGTTTTCTAATTGGAAAATTTTCAGGGTTTTTATCACTTTATTTAACTTATATTGAAACGAATGAATTTTTCGTAATCAGCATAAGTTACTGTAATGATAGTCCAACTTTTTACAAAAAATAAGTCTGAAATGTTGGAAAAAAAAATGCAATCTTTGATGCGTCATATCTCCATAACTATTGATGTTAGGTCATGATGGCTTGAACATTTTCGGCTCATAATCACTGCAGGAATATGGTCCTGCGAGGTTAATAATGTTTTCAAAATAACCCTGTATATGCCAAATGTTTAATATGTCAAGACGCACGTCCAAGGTAAATATAATTAGAGTTATAGTTATTGACTGCCCACTGAAATAAGCCTGCCTGCCTTCGTATTTAACCCTAGATCACTATACATATTTTCGAGTAACACTGTCACTAAATATTATTCCTACAAACTAACATATTGAAACCTCAGTATTTTTCGAAATAAAAGCATTTATAGTATGGAATGTCTACTAAATTAACACATAACTAAACAAAAAGTTCAAAAAAATTATTCTTTGCAGTCGGCACATACTGTAACAGTATGTTCCCCGCAAATCGCCATCTTGTAGCGGCGGCAAGCATACTTGGTCATCCTGTGCTTTTTGTACCGACAAAAAAAACATATTTTACGCTTGTTTTCTTGTGCTTGAGAGGTACTAGGAGGAGCATCTTCAATTTTTAAAATATCTTTGAAAAAAATTTAATGTCATAATAGCTTACCTTTCTTCACTTTTGTGGCATAATCACTAAATATTAGCCTGAGAGACTAATATTTCGTAAAATCTCCGGAACCAGAAAGCGTGCGAACGTAATGCGTAGGGGAGGGTGCGGTAACAGGAATGCGTCGGAGTTGTGTTGCCTGTGAGACTAATGTTTAGTGATCTAGGGTTAAGGAAACTTCCGTATTTCTTTATATTTTAAAATATTTTTTGTGTGGAGCAGGCGATAGGATATCCCGAACGCTTTTATCGTTTTTTGTGAACAATTTTTCCAAGACAAGGTTATATTTATAGTTAAAAGCCCAAACATTTAACGTGCGTGCACAATATGGTGGGCGCGTAGTTGTGTCCACCGGGGTGAAAAAATAGCGTGGCTTTCTATACTTTATTTAAACAGAGTTGTGATAGCAAGATATAATTCTGTTCTGATAAGTTTTAATGTTCGTACATATACACTTTAAAAAAATTACATAACTACGCAAAACTTATTTGTTTCCATGAATCACAAACTGAGTTATATAAGAATATGTTATCTTGTCAGATTATTGCGTACATTTTATTACAGCGACACATATATTTATTATTTAAACAAAAATTTATAAACCAAGATAAATTATAGATGTCTCATAGAGGCGAAGCTATATTTTTATATGGTTAAGTAGGTATGGAAGACATTTTGTATATTCATAAGGCTTACGACCTATCGTACGGCTGGCTTAAGTAATCAATTTACAAAACGTAGCCTTCACCAATTCCACACATAATGGACTACCACATCTATCAATTTTTGAAAGTTGTATATATGTTTAATTTGCACACTTTGTTTTGTATGTAAGTCGTATTTTTATTACCGCTATCTGTCATACCCGTAATCCTTATAGATGTTATGATATTGATAATGAGATAACTATATTTTAATTTGAATTTTTAAAGCAATGCAATTTATGTGTATATGAGTTTTTTCCGAATTATAAATATTACACTAGAAAACCCTTGAAATTTATTTCAATTTTTTAACTGCCTTTTAAAAAGACTTCCATACCTCTTCCTTTATTATACATCTATAATATGATTAATTTTGCTCCCCTGGGGATGAAATCCAGTATTGCGTTCTTGAAAAATTTTGACATACTCAAAATATTCTGAATAAACTTTTTAATTCTTTGGCTTAGTCGCAATCGCAAGCTATTTTCTACTTTCTGTTCCTTTCAAAAAAAATTTACAATCTTCCGAAGGAAGAATGAAAGATAAAAGACATGAAACGGCATCCAAATAACCTGGAAATGCAAAAAATTACGACATCCATGTATGAAAAGCGGGTTTTATTCTGCAATAATACCAAAATGATGCGTATAACACGTTTTGTGATAATTTTTGACTAACACAAAACTAACATTAGGAAAATATTTTCATTTTCTAAACATTTTTTCTTGAAACAATGCAACTGTGGTCCAATACTAAGGCCCTGTTCTTTAATTTTGTTTAAATAAACTAACCCATAAAAACTAAGTTTTCATTATATTCGCTTTATCATCAAATCACGTTTCGTGCCTTCTGCACGCGTCGGGTTCATTACTCATTTGTAATGATTCCAATTTGAAAAAAAAAAAACATTAAAATTTTGAATTATCCAAAATATCCATAATCCAAATACTATAATTATTAAATTTTTTAAACGAAAATTTGTTCGATCATTGCTATCATCGCCACGAGTCTGTCTGCAAAGTTTCAGCTCGATTGGATCACGGGAAAAGGGTTAAAAATCGATCCAAAGTTTTCTGCAGACAACAAACAATTTATTAAGAAAATGATATTTTATCTGTCCCGATCTCTTCCACTAATATTATCATTCGTAAAAACTGTTTGTTCTATGTAAATTATCTTAATAGTTCCCATTTTTCATCGCAATCTGTAAACAAATATTTGAAAATGCATTTCACATTTAATAGATAAGTTTTGTCGCTTTGCTTTCAAATGCCTTATTCTGCGATTGAACTTTCAGATAAATTTCCCGGAAATTTTCCCCGGGGAAATGGGAAAGCGGAGAACCTTCGTGAATAACTACCTCCGCCTTGGACTCACAGGAACAATACTAAACATCAGCCGAAAATAGTTTTATTAATTATAATACTGTCACGGGTCCTGACTGCGTGAGGCACATAAAATCAAAATCAGCACATAAAATCAGCACAAAAGAGCTATTAGTGTAAGGTCCAATATGCTAGCCAGGAAGTTTTCTAGATGCAGTAACGAAGTGAAAAGATACCTTTTCGTTACTTATTTCACGAATCCATATACTATTGAGCTGTGGTGCAGACACACTCTGCTGTCCTATGAGAGTGCAATATAATAATGCCTTCAGGATAATGCTCGTCTACCCTGGCGTTGCAGTGCATCTCATATGTTCGCAGAACACAGGGTCCATGGCTTTGCTGCTCTCCAACGACTGAAGATGGCTAGCGCAAGAAAGAGGATGTGGGGGTCTAGCAACTCCATTATTCGAGCAGGCGCCATGTGGCTTGACTCCCCAATGCATAAAAGATGGACACTAATTATGCAACAGTGACTGTTCTCCATTATTTTATTTTTTTATGTACTTATCTCTTTTTATTATTATTTTCTACTTTCTATTTTTAATTTCGACATGTTTTTATTTCTTATTCTACTTGTATGTCTGTTGTTGGTTTTCTATTTTCACTTATATGTATAGGTATATATCTATATGGCGAGGTGAGAATCTATTCTCAACAAGCTGAAATAAAGACCTATTATTATTATTATTAAGTCACTTAACTCAAATTGAATTTATACATTATTCTTGAATTTACACTAACTTGCTCGTCTAGGAACACTCTTTTATCGCTGGGTAACTTTTTTTTACCACTTGCTAGAACATTCCATTTGAATATGGCACGTAGGTAGTCACATATTTAAATCGACATTGATACTTTGCTCGATTATTTCGATTAAAACTGGTCGGGTGCCAGAGCTCAGATCTGCGCTCCCTAGATACGTATGCGAATTCGACCTATTTTACATGCGTTTATGGGTTTTTAAAGCTTATCATTGGTTATATCTCAAGTTTTTGAATGAATGACCGAGTTCTATTTGTCAGGTAGTCTCATTTGCCGCACAAACCGGACAAAATATCATTCCAAATGTCATCTTCGAACCGCGCATTAATTGTGTTATTTATCTGTTAAAAAGAGTGTTTTTTTTTTAAAAAAACTGTTAAAATTAAGTATTTTTATATTCTTTGATATATTTAAAACGAAAATATTTAAATACACTATTTTTAGTGGTTTTTTTAGTGTATTGCTTCCATGGTTTTATTCGATAAACATGTGCATACACTTTTGACAGTAAATTTCGTTACTTATTTTCATAATTAACGAATATGTATGTAAAAATTAATTACTGTTGTATGTGTCAATAAATAACTACCCTCGCCCCGCCCCCTCCCCCTCCCTCTCCGTCATCATTTTACTTTCTATTTGTCGGCCATATTGATTTACAATTAGTTCTAATATTGCCTCTGAAGATGATGGTTGTGTCCATCGAAAGCGCTTAGGCTTATATAACTCAAATTAGTGGAATAAAACGTTGTGGCTAAATCATTGTGTTAATCATGAACTTCCACTCTGTAAACGAAACAACGCTTAATTCATCGAATAAGTAATTATTTTACAAGTAATTATTGAAATATAAGTAATTATTTAAGTCTGTTTATTGAGAAACCAGAAACTGCAACTTCATAGCGATTATTGTTGATTTTTACATGATATGTAACCAGATATAACCATCACAAAAAGCATCTAAAAACAGAAAAGGTGCGTGAAATTGCGCGGCATCCGACCAGTTAATATCTGTCGCTCCGTTCATCTCACGACTGGCCTCTACGGCCGTCGTTCTGTAGCACCGATAGAAATGTCAAAACAAAGTCAATCTGCGCAGCTGTCGGTCCCGATTGTATATCCAATGCGTTGGTCTTTCTAAGTCTCGAAAAGATTCTTTTATTTTCTAAAATAAAATAATCTTTTCGACAATCTATTTTAGAAAATAAAAGAATCTTCTCTATGAAAATAAAACTAAAATAAATAAAGATTTGTGGTGGCCCAAGACACATACACACCACCCGTGTGATGAGGTACCACATATGCTGACATCGAAGTACGGCAAGCCGTCGCCCTCGATACAGAGGTTGAGGCAAGATCGCTGAGCACAGCAAACAGGCGACAATGTAAGCCGGGCCAATGACCGAGTACAAAGGCAATGTATAGCAGAGGGCATGGAGAGCGAGGAAACGCACCTTGCTGATCTAGACTAATTACCCACACGCACGATCACTATATAAACGGTAGTCTCCAGAGCAGACCATCTCACTCCTGCGGGGCTTTTCGGATACGGCGGAAGCCCTCTTCATTATACATCTCACCTTGACGTGAACCGCTTATACTGCGGAAGCTCTCGCCATTCATCGACTCATTATTGTGTACCTGCTTCCGAGGGTTCGTTCGGGTGTGGGTGTCCCGTTGGGAAATCCTGAGGGGATCTGTGCGATAAGTTTTTTTGTGTATTGGTGGTTTGACTCTGTCATTCCCCGGTGTTGTGTTAATGTGTGGGCTCCTGCATTGGACGAAGACCTGCCGGTCCTGTGCTTCCCTACCCGGATATCCAAATGTATTTTTTTTATTTCGTCTTTTTCCCAGTTAAGGGGGTGTCTGTTTGACCTTAGCCATCCACTGCCGCCACCGCGAAATTCGTCTACTATGTATTATTTTCTTCTTTTGTTGTTACATTTTCTTTGTTCTTTTTTTATTTTTGTATTATTTTGTATTATTTTGTTTTATTTTTCTTATTTTGTTATTTTACCTTTTCTTTGTTCTTGTATTTATTTATGTATTTCTTTTATGCAATAAAGACGTATCTGGTCGGTCTGTGAATGGTTTTGTTTTTGCGGCCGTGCCGCCTCGCACCGGTTTATACGACCGGGGCAGCACGGTCTTGCATTGTAGCTAAAAAAATGTCAACCTGGAGACGAATGAGAAGGACCGATATGGGAGCTTTTGCTCATAAAGCGGTCCTGGGTAAGCGGTGGGTACCATTCACCATTCACAGTACCTGTAATTACTCTACTTGTAACTTTGTCATTATTAAATCTCAATAAGCACTGTTCAAACACCGCGGCTTCATCCTCATCAGCCTTCCCACAGATTTTTTGATGAAAACGAAGATTCCGCGTGTCTTGGATCAAAGATAAGAAATTAATTCTAAAATCATCGTCAAGTTTTACGATGATGGAATGGTCATTAAGTAGATATAAGTCGTTATGTTAATATTAAAATCAAATAAAAGATAATTTCGCTGTAAGCGGGTAGTCTCGAGGCTGGCACAAGACTTAACTACCCGCCACCCCAATGCGCCACGGTAAATCACAGACAAATGCGATTCCACTATTTCATGATAACGTAGAATTTCGGCGGAATACGTTTAATTTATTTTATATTCGCCAAATTTAGGGCAGCCCGCGAAATATTAATGACAGACGTAATATAATAAAGATTGCAAACAATAAATTGATGCCACTCTGTGGATACGTAAAGGTACTAACTAATCTAAGTCTTTTTTTCGACAGATGTCTCCTGAATAATCCGTGACGCAGTATTATATTTTTAGGCAGTATTTTGATGCTGTTTTATATATATAAAAGGCGTCCGTTCGCATGTGTATCGGCATTAGATTAAAAAAAAACTACCGGACCGATTTACGCCCTTTTTTGCTGTAAAAATTTAAAGCTATTGAAATCTTCGATGTGTGATCAGTAGAAAGAAAGTTAGGAGCCTAATTTTTTGTATCTATATATGTACTCAAATCTAGCAGTATTGAAGCATTGCCGGGTTCAGATAGTTATTTATATATGAGGAGTATGAAAACAAAGGCAGCAATATCCCTAAGGTATTCCTGTGATGATAGTCCAACGTTTTACAACAAATAGGTAAGTGAGAAATATGCAACGTTTGATTTCACATATCTCCATAATTATATCTATACTTTATCTCATAGTTGCTTGAATATTTTCGACTCATAATCAAGGCAGGAATATAGTCCTGCGAGGTTATTAATGTTTTCCAAATATATTATTATTTAAATTATATTTGTGTATTATATCAAGCATTACTAATTAATAATGTACTGAATTTGATATTTTACGGGAAATACAGCCTATAAATCATAGGAAACATGATTTTGGAAAAGATATATAGATAAAATTTAGAATTCAGTCCATTTTGAGTAGTAATCCTTGGTGACTGAATTCAAAACATTTTTTTATATTTTTGGATATTGCCGCTTTTGCTTTTATACCCCACATTTGGGGGATCCAAAGGTAAAGGCAACAATATCCAATAAAAAAATTAATGCAGTCCCCCACTTTTAAACACGAGAATAAATTCTTATTTAAAAGTGGGTAAGCGTGTAATATAAATATGTATTAATTATATTATATTGAATACACTCTTAAGTTTGTACATTTTCCAAATAAATTTAATTAAAATTAAAAAATATATTAAAAAACTAACTTATTATTCTTCTTCTTATCTTGCCATCTCCTATCAGAGTTCTGCGATCATTCCGTATAATTTAAAATGTATTGAATTCGAGATATTATAGAATGCATATCCTATAAATTTATAGGAAACATGGTTTTGAAAGGGAAAAATACACAAAATCTAGAATTCAGTACATTTTAAATTAGTTATCTTCGGTGACTACATTCAAGACATTTTTTACAATTTGGATATTTCTGTCTGCTTTTATACCCCACATATGTGGCAACCAAAATATATTCTTCATGTAGATATTTGCTTCAACCCTGTTTTCTTTATACCTAGAAGTTGAAAAGAAAATTATTTATTATTTTTTGAATATTGCTGTTTTTTCAAAATAAACCTTTTTATTGTATAAGTTTTTACTTTTAATATTTAAGGTAAATAGTTTGTTTAGAAAATAGATTTTCAGCGCGTTATTGTGGTTCTATTTGTATACCATTAATATATTTTATATGTTTTATGCACGCTTAGAAAATAACACGGTTAGTTTTATGATCATGGCGGTTAGTAAAAAATAGCTTTTGTCACGACATGTAAATGATTCCTTCGCATTCGCTTTTCTATTAACCGCCATGTGAGTCGTTAAGTATCAAAATATACCAACCACCATTTTTGTTTATTTCTTTATTTATTTTCTTCCATCAATCCTACAATGTAAATATTCGTTAAAATAAAAATATTAAGTATCAATTTGAAGTTATTGCTTGTTGAAAATCAGCTTAGACAAGTTACAAACAAGATGTAAACCTTCTTCTTTACATTTTGCAAAAAAAATCACGGAGTTAGGTAGGTTTTGATTTTAACTACTTATAAGTAAATATTTTAAATATTAACATTTTTCAACAAATTTGAAAAGTATAGTAATAATATTAAATCCTCCTCAGATCTTATATAGAATTTCACTTTGCAAGAATCTCGATTAAGAAATCCGCCCACTTAAAAAAAAATTAATTCAGTACAATGAACAGTATGAGAAGTGACGACATAAGGCACAAACTCGGCATGGAGCCTATACTCCTACATATAGAAAAATTATAAATGAGGTAGCTTGGACATGTGCTAAGAACGCCAGAGAATACGGCCGTTGGGTAAACTGGGAGAAGCAACAAAAAAATGTGCATTAAAACAGAATGGGTCTGGACTGGTTAAGTCATACGGAAGCAGCATAAGACAGGGGAATATGGAAGCAGCTTGTCGAGTCTATGGCCCCCCGACCCTACTAAGACAATCTGATGAAGATGATTCAGTAATAAGTAATATTATTTATTCAAGAATAAGCACTCATAGAGTAGACTTAGTTTTATGTGTAATTATTATAATTTATTTATGCTGCAACAGGCCAAGAGGTCCAATTACAGAAACGATACATATCACAAAACACCCATGCTTGATTAAATCATATTACATTGTGAATTGTGACCTCACCGGAAAACATGTGCTACATTTATTAATATTATTATTATTATTATTATTATTATTTCCCTCACCCCTTTACCCCCGCCTTCCCAATGATATATTTCCCATACAAATCTTTACCGTTTGACAGATATGACCTAAATTTTGCATTCTTATTCTACAGGATCCTAGAAAAATCATGTATACTTTGTCATGGGAAGGATTATAGATGTGTCTGGCATATTCCATTCGAATATATGAAAGAAACTGATTCAGAACATATTATATACTTTCAAAAAATTTATAATGTGGATGTTCTTAAGGTGAAATCGGTGAACATTGCATTGTGTATTGTGCAAGTGATCGCTTAAGCTAGCTCATACAGGTCATAAGCCCTGCGTTGCTCTAAAAAGACTTCCATAAAAAGTTTCCCACATAAATAGCTTCATTTCTATAATTTATCTTAATTAAGAATTATTCCGCTGTGGACGGAATCCTGTTTTTGTGTTCTCAGAACGATATATAAATACATATGTGGTGTAAATTAAAATGCTTTTAATTCATACACATAGATGGGACATTCGGATACTATTTAAAAGTTACTTTTGACATGATAATTAGTTTTTAAGTCTTATAAAATAAACACTAATAAAATCTGCTTTTGAAGACCTAGTTGAATAGTTTGCGATAAAGTTATAACACTCTGACAGCTGACAAAAGTTTTACTTTTAAGAAACAAACTGTAATCTGAATCTGACATCAGACTCCGATAATAGTTTGTTGTAAATTATTAAGATATTAATAGATAAGTTACATTAATGAAGTATTACGTTTCATTAATAAACATTAACATTAATAATTATATTTAATATAAATTTTTATTTCTTTAAGTTAATTCATTAATAAATCCTTTATGTTATATTAAGTTCACAGTCGATCTTGATTTTTAGTGGAAAAAACTTGGAAGGGAAAATTAACACACTCACCATCATTCAATCTAGCTAAAATTTTGCACATCGACTTGATGTCGATGATAATGCATCCTTACATATATTTGGGGTCACACATACACACACGCACACAAAAATGGAAATTTACTTTCTACTACTACTACTATTCTATTCTACTACTACTACTAGGTACTATTCTAAAATTATTTAAATCATCGACACTCGAGAATTTATCTATTTATTTAAAACTGCTACAAAACATAAGATGGTTGTTAATCTATAAAAAAAAAATTGTTTGTTGTGAATTAAAAAAAACTATCTTCGCACACGTCGATAGGTACTCGAGCCGAATCTCTGTCGCTTGATCACACACGCGCTGGCAATACACGCCACGATCCCGCTGGTCTGTGAATTTCTATGGCGTTTAGCAAGCTGTCAACACTCTGAAACACTCATTCGCAGTACCGTCGATTCCTTTATATAGGTTATCGTCGCGTCGCGATGGTTCCAGAATCAATTAGGTTTTACGAGACGTTTTTAGAAGTTTCCAATTTACTTTTATAAGATGTAGAGCACTGTAAAACCCTTGATTACGTGCAATTTTTTCTGCTTCTACCATCTCGTGACTAGTGGTGGTTAAACCGTTTTTTTAACCGGTTATTTTCGATACAGTTATTTGGGATTTGTATCTGACTGTATGGATGATTGATAAAAAAGACATAATTGATGTCTTGTAACGATGCCTGCCCGTCGACTTGCAAAAAATCAGTTGCCAGTCATCGACTTAATAGATACAAATCTCAAATAACGGTTAGTGTATCACCGGTTACAATTCCATCACTACTCGTGACGATATAATAAATATTATTGTGAGCCTTCATCGCAGGGTTCCTTAAAAGATCAAAGCGTTTTGGCTATTTGTAATCCGTAATTATAAAAATACTTTTAATAGGCTGTTTTTTTGTTTTTTTTGTTGCAAGCTTCTTTTTCTTATTCTGCTTGTGTTAGGACTGTCCTGTTGTTTCTCGGCTTCTGCTCCTGGTATATGGATGACCAGCTTTTTGGTGGTCTTCCATCATTTTGGTGGCCTTCCTGGAGGTCTACTGCCTGCAGGTATCGTTTTTCGCTATTCTTTACACTCTTGTCGAATCCGCTCTGGTCACGTGGTCTTTCCAGTATCTCCTGTTTCTTCCCCATCGCACGACATCTTCGACACGCAGATCTTCCTGCACTGTTTCCGATGGTTACTCCCGCGCTGGCTCGAACAGTTTTCATTTCGGTGGCTCTTAAAATTTTCTTCGTTCTCGTAGTATCGGCCCTTGTTTCAATATCATATGTCATGATCGGTCTTCCTATGTCACAGGTTTTATATATTTTCATTTAATTGCATTATAGATCAACGATTAAAATGGAAGGTACAAATAAATACAAATAAATACAACAGAATTCGTAAATTGATATATATATTTATAAGATTACGCAATATATTAACACAAGAATCTCTTAGAATAATATATCAGGCTTTCGTCCAATCCATACTTCAATATAGAATAATTGGCTGGGGCGGAACGTATAAAACCATTCTGCAGACATTAAAAATAATACAAAATTTGATCATAAAATAATTTTAAAGAAACCTAGAACAATCCTACGGAAATACCGTTCAAAAAATTTGAGGTCCCAAATTTAGACAGCATATATAAAATCAACTCAATATTACAAATACACAAAGAAATTATCAATCAAAAAAACACAAATATACTTCAAGATCAAAATAGACGAGCAAAAGAGAGCACATGATTGAAATCCTAAATATACCAAGATACAGTAAAATAGCCATGCAACACCACTACAATATTAGAACTATACAATATTATGCAATGTTCAAAAAGTTCGTAAAGTATTTGAACAATTGAGTGATGAGATTTGTGATATTAACCATTAACATGCTTATTTTTAAATATTGTAATATTAACTTAACATTCTTATCTTTAAATATTTCTATATATATTTCTTTGCGTGTATGTATTATATATTATTTTAAAAAAATAGTTGTCTATCACGCTTGTGACACTCTCCGGTTCTATACACAAGTATATACTTTCATGGGACTGTAAAAAAAATTATAATGTGTATCATATATATGTAAAATATTATGTAAACTTAAATTAAAAAAATTGCATACATACAGGCATGCTATAATAGCAACCTTTAATGACCTCCCAAGCATTTCAACCGTGGTTTAGTTCAGAAAGACTGAAAACATCTTCTTTTCTTGTGTCTCGCATACTGCTGCACATAGCGACACATTTCTAAGGTTGCCCCGGCACAAACTCGAGTACCCATTCGGCAACCATATAAATGTGGCATGTTTAAAACTACTTTACATTTATATTTCCTGCGCTTCGACAAATTTTATGTCCCTGCCGTCTTGTCGAATTGAATTTTTATTATTTATAGAACGGGCGGAAAGTAGGTGTGAGGAAGAATTCGATTAACGAGCCCTGTAGGGTGAGAAGCAAAGGATGTAGCTAGTATTACGGTAGTGTGACGCATTTACAATTGAAAAAGTTCACATGCACCTGGGTTTAGCAGAGCTAATCGTCCATACTTTATAGGTAGAGCCCTTCCTAAATAGTGAGTCTAAAATTTTCAAGAGACAATTCAATTCCATGCCAAACATTTAAATTACAAACATATTAGGTGTTGTACCCAATTATTTATTAAACAAAAAAAGAATTTAACTACATTTAATTTTATTTTTAATCGATTTAATCTCCATCGTTATTTAGGACCTTTTGCCATCTTGTTGGTAGACTTTTAAGAAAAATATGCTTCTAGGTGTTTTTAAAGCGTCATTATCAAACCCTACCGGGCGCCCACTTCGATCACTATCAAACAAGTCAAAATCGCCATCGGAAAATTTTCTAAACCAACGTTGGCACTTATTTATTTTCAATACCTACGTCTCAAACACATCACAAATTTTCTTTGTTGCAACCGTTGCATTAACACTAGATAGAAAATGGAACAGCATGCAATGACGTAAATGTTCTTCAGTTAGTTGATTGTCCGCCATTTTACAACAGAGTAATAAAAATAATTAATTTAATTGTCACAAGTCACAAGACCACGGACTATAATATTGCGTATAAAACACGTCTTTGCACGTTTGCTTTACTGAGCTTGACTAAAGCAAACATTCCACACCAAAAATAATTGATTACTTATGGGTACACCTATTACATATCATTCATTAATTTTTACATTTTTTTTTTTACATTTTTAAATTTTTACATTTTTACAATTTTTACGTTACAACATTTTACTAAACATATATGTACAAGGTGTAACAGAGCTAGTCACCAATATTCTCATGTGTCGTGGCTGCTTAAGAGGAATTAATGAAAACGCTGGAATTCAACAATGGATTTATTAATATGTATTTATTATTAATCAAACGTACAAGGTCACATAACACTATTTAACTTAACGCTATTATTTAAATTGAACTGTTTCGTAATATATCACTCGTCCAAATAATCGTTAATTTCACTACGTAACACTTTAGAGAAGTCTCCACTCAAATATCGCACAAGAGTAAGCACTTCATTTAATTACCTGTCGCTTAGTTCACACGCCTGATGGTAACACTGTTTTCGCTTCGTGATTCGCCGCTAGAGCCGCGTCGCAAGAAACGTCAGAATGAAAAGGCCCTCCGCGGCCTGAATCCGTTTATTTATACCCGATTGCTGGATTTTCGAACCCTCGAGAATTCTCTAGATTTTTCTAGTGTTTACTCGAAAGTTTTTCACTTGTTCAGATGATCCTGGAAAGTTGCAGTCGTTTTTCGAAAGCTGTAGGTAATTCTAGATCCTTCAATAGTTTTGTGCCAACTTCAAACTGTCACTTGACAAAAGTGCATAATTCTTTTTAGCCTCATTACAATAATCACAGGTGGATTTCTGCCTTGATTATGAATCGAAAATGTTCTCTACTGTATATAAAATAATTCACATCTAAGACGTAGGAGAATCCTTTTTCGGAAAACCCTTTCAGAGATATGGAACAGATCAATGCCCAAAGTCATATTGTTCAGCAAGACGGTAGTCCTACTAAGGGCCGGTTGTTTCAAGTTGGATTAAAGTAAGCGTTCTTTTAAAGCATAGATTTTTACGTTCTCAACCAATCAGGCGATCCGTTTTCGTAAAAATCTATGCTTTAATCGACTGCTTACTTTGATCGAACTTGAAACAACCGGGCGTAACAAGTATAACTATCGGCAGGTCGGTCCTATAATTGGAACGTGAAATAGTTTTGTTTCATTTTGATTTTGTTTTTGATATAGATTTTATTTTATTTTATCTTAGTACATTTCATATTTATTGTATTACTTTTATATAATTTTTACTTTCTTTTTCATCCCAGAGGCAGTGACGTGATTTTGTGTGAACAACCCGCCGCATCGCACACGTCTGCGGCATGGTGGGGTCGGTCAGTTTAACACTAAAATAATTTCGATCTGAATGGTGAAGGTTTGGGCCGATATGGGAGCCGTGATATGTGAATTGTGACCTCACCGGTTATTATTATTATTATTACAATTATTATTATTATTTCCCTCACCCCTTTACCCCCGCCTTCCCAATGATATATTTACCGTTTGACAGATATAACCCAAATTTTGCATTCTTATTTTATAGGACCCTAGAGAAATCATGTATACTTAGTCATGGGAAGGATTATAGATGTGTCTGGCATAGCCCATTCGAATATATGTAAGAAACTGATTCAGAACACATTATATACTTTCAAAAAATTTATAATATGTGGATGTTCTTAAGGTGAAATCGGTGAACATTGCATTGTGTGCTCGTTTAAGCTAGCTCATACAGGTCATAAGCCCTGCCTTGCTCTAAAAAGACTTCCATAAAAGGAATAAAGGAAAAAAGGAAAAAAATCCTTCATTTCTATAATTTATCTTAATTAAGAATTATTCCACTGTGGACGGAATCCAGTTTTTGTGTTCTCAGAACGTTATATAAATACATATGTGGTGTAAATTAAAATGCTTTTAATTCATATACATAGATGGGACATTCGGATACTATTTAAAAATTACTTTTGACATGATAATTTGTTTTTAAGTAATGTTTGTTCAGTCTTATAAAATAACACTAATAAAATCTGCTTTTGAAGACCTAGTTGAATAGTTTGCTATGAAGTTATAATACTCTGACAGCATCTGACAAAAGTTTTACTTTTAAGAAACAAACTGTAATCTGAATCTGACATCAGATTCCGATAATAGTTTGTTGTAAATTATTAAGTTATTAATGGATAAGTTACATTAATGAAGTATTACGTTACATTAATAAACATTAACATTAATAATTATATTTAATAAAAATTTGTATTTCTTTAAGTTAATTCATTAATAAATCCTTTATGTTATATTAAGTTCATAGTCGGTCTTGATTTTTTAGTGGAAAAAACTTGGAAGGGTAAATTAACACACTTACCATCATTCAATCTAGCTAAAATTTTGCACATCGACTTGATGTCGATGATAATGCATCCTTACATATATTTGGGGTCACACATACACACATGCACACAAAAATGGAAATGTACTTTCTGGTACTATTCTAAAATTATTTAAATCATCGACACTCGAGAATTTATCTATTTATTTAAAATTGCTACAAAACATAAGATATAACATAAAAAAAAAATTATTGTGAATTAAAAAAAAACTATCTTCGCACACGTCGATAGGTACTCGAGCCGAATCTCTGTCGCTTGATCACACACGCGCTGGCAATACACGCCACGATCCCGCTGGTCTGTGAATTTCTATGGCGTTTAGCAAGCTGTCAACACTCTGAAACACTCATTCGCAATACCGTCGATTCCTTTATATAGGTTATCGTCGCGTCGCGATGGTTCCAGAATCAATTAGGTTTTATGAGACGTTTTTAGAAGTTTCCAATTTACTTTTATAAGATGTAGAGCACTGTAAAATCCTTGATTACGTGCAATTCTTTCTGCTTCTCTACCATTTCGTGACTAGTGGTGGTTAAACCGTTTTTTTAACCGGTTATTTTCGATACAGTTATTTGGGATTTGTATCTGACTGTATGGATGATTGATAAAAAAGACATAATTGATGTATTGTTTCGATGCCTGCCCGTCGACTTGCAAAAAATCAGTTGCCTGTCATCGACGTAATCAGATACAAATCTCAAATAACGGTTAGTATGTCACTGGTTACAATTCTATCACTACTCGTGACGATATAATAAATATTATTGTGAGCCTTCATCGCAGGGTTCCTTAAAAGAGTAAAACGCTTTGGATATTTGTAATCTGTTACTTTAAAAATACTTTTAATAGGCTGTTTTTTTGTTTTTTTTTGTTGCAAGCTTCTTCTTCTTATTCTGCTGGTGTTAGGACTATGTCCTGTTGTTTTTCGGCTTCTGCTCCTGGTATATGGATGACCAGCTTTTTGGTGGTCTTCCATCATTTTGGTGGCCTTCCTGGAGGTCTACTGCCTGCAGTTTTTCGTTTTTCGCTATTCTTTCCACTTGTGATGGCTCCTCTTCTTCGCCTTTCAGCTCGATCCTACTCCTAACTGAGTTTACGCCTTGTTAGAGGCAAACAAGCTATCTATCTACGTCGGGTGAAGGCTCTACGGTTTTTAACGTAGTATTTCCAAACACCCTCGTTTTATTCAAGACCTCCCCAGTTCACGTTGTGTAATTTTTTGTTTCGAACTATAGGGGATGAATTGGTTTTGTGGTAACCCTATCGCAAGCTAAACTTAAATTAAATACTGGGGTATGAAGTTCGTGAATGTTCATGGAAAACGCAAACAAAACTACCTAGCACGTCAATTAAGCCCTACGGTGCAATTGCTAAACATACTATGTTCCGTGGCCCTATATTATTTACCTATCATTCCTACGGACTGAAACCACTGCATCTGGTGTAGCTGCGCTTCCAGAGTGCGCGATCCTCTGCTTCCATGCCCTCTCCGCTCGATCCCCCATTGTCCTACCTGTATGGGATCGACCGCCATCCACTGGAAAGGTTAGTGACGTGCCGTTATCACATGCGCATGCACATATAGAGTACATAGATCCCCTGAAAGCCCTCGAGTCCTTCGTAGCCGCTCCTATGGATGATTCCGTCTTCGACGCCCTCGCTGATTAATAATTTTATCTTCCGCCGTTATCTCGCTGTGCTTATTCCCTACGATCTTTTATATTTACTCTGCATTATCTTTATATCAATTACATTGTTACGTTTATTTACTAGCCGGCCTAAGTTCCGTCACCTGTATCTGGCCCTATGTCTCATTCTAGTGGTACGTTGGGTTCTAATGGATAAGGGGTTTGTAGAAGGTATGTGTAAATGTATGTGTACGCGGAAAATGTGGTTGCTTTAAATTCGGCCCCTCCGTACCCAAAGGCTCATCGGTGACTGATCCCATCTTCCTTCTCCCGACACGAGTTCCGGATACGTTGACCTGAGCCTGGATGCGCCTTTTCATGTTGGGCCTCTTCTGTGCAAAGTACCGCACCATCCCTCGCGTCAGTGTCTGGCGTCCGGGCTCAGAGCCAGTTTGCCCCCCGAATTCCAACTCCTCCAGGTTAAACTAAGTTAAACTACGGTATATATACTGAAGCTACTGTAAAGATGGTCCCGGGCCACCTGTCAAGTCAAAAATATGCGAGTGGGGAAGGGGAGTTTCCTAGGCTCCCCAACCCTCGCCTGTGAGCAACTGCAGCCCATTGGCCATTCGCGACACTACAGTGACTGCAACCACCCTCCCAGGTAGTACTTATTATAATCTGATATGCATCAATACGTTCAATCCATTCCAGACGAGGGAAGACATCCGCACGGGTGTTGTGCCACCCGTGAAGAGCCCCCTCATACACTACGTACGAATAGATACATACTAATAAAATATAATATACATACATATACATACATATACAATACATAAATAAATACTTGTAATGGTTGGTTGCCATGTGGTTTCACGAGGCCATGACCCCTCGTATTAGTAGATGGAAAGGTGGATCTGGACAGTAGGGATATGCCTAGCCCCTGGCCAGGGATGTCGGTGTATTTTCTCCAAATGGTGTACAGCTAGAATCCTGCCATCGATGATGATGGGATCTGCCTAATTATCTCCGACTGATGTGTAACTGGAACCCTGCCATCACTGATGAAGATGATGATGTCACTATCGAAACGTCACCTGATGACATTTAGCTGAACCGCCGCTAATGATGATGATGATGATGATGATACTATCGTAACGTTTCCTGACGATATACAACTGGGACACCGCTAATGATGACGTTGATGATGCTATCGAAACGCCCCCTGACGATATATAGCTGAACCACCGCTAGTGATGATGATGATGACGATGATACTATCGTAACGTCTCCTGACTATATATAGCCGAAACACCGCTAATGATGGTGATGATACTATCGTAACGACTCCTGACGATATATAGCTGAAACACCGCTAATGATGATGATGATGATGATGATGCTATCGAAACGCCCGCTGACTATATATAACTGGGACTCTGCTAGTGATGATGATGATGATGATACTATTGAAACACCTCCTGACTATATGTAACTGGGACACTGCTAACGATGATGTTGATGAAGATACTATCGCAACGCCTCCTGACTATATACAACTGGGACGCTGCTAATGATGGTGATGATGATGATGCTATTGAAACGTCTCCTGACAATATATAACTGGGACACTGCTAATGATGATGATGTTGATGATACTATCGAAACGCCTCCTGACGATATAAAGCTGAACCACCGCTAGTGATGACGATGATGATGATGATACTATCGCAACGCCTCCCGACGATATATATCTGGAACACCGCTAGTGATGATGATGATACTATCAGAACGCCTCCTGACTGTATGTGACTGGAACACCGCTAATGAAGATGATGATGATGATACTATTGAAACGTCTCCTGACGATATACAACTGGGACACGGCTAATGAAGGTGATGATACTATCGGAACGCCTCCTGACTATATATGACTGGAACACCGCTAATGAAGATGATGATGATGATACTATTGAAACGTCTCCTGACGATATACAACTGGGACACTGCTAATGATGGTGATGATACTATCGGAACGCCTCCTGACTATATATGACTGGAACACCGCTAATGAAGATGATGATGATAATACTATTGAAACACCTCCTGACGATATGTGACTGGAACACCGCTAATGAAGATGATGATGATGATACTATTGAAACGTCTCCTGACGATATACAACTGGGACACTGCTAATGATGGTGATGATACTATCGGAACGCCTCCTGACTATATATGACTGGAACACCGCTAATGAAGATGATGATGATGGTACTATTGAAACGTCTCCTGACAATATATGACTGGGACACTGCTGGTGATGGTGATGATGATGATGCTATCGAAGCGCCGCCTGACTATATATAACTGGGACGCGGCATATGAAGAGACAAATAAATACCTAATGAAAATGAA
>JADDOH010018046.1:0-20766 GCA_016648135.1 Agrypnia vestita
AGGTCCTTACATATGAAATTGGCGTTTTGCCGTACTGGCAAAATTTGATCTCAAATATCTTCTCTTTGGTTAGGAATTCCAAATCCAAATTTATACAGCTATTTACTCATGTATTGTGTTTTGAAAATTATAATTCATTTGTTTTTTCCTCAATTGTTTTTTTCTTTGCGTCACTCAGTTTACAAAATGAAAACTTGAAATATCGCGTTATTTACGAGTACGAGTTCCACCGTGGCACCAGTGCTGCAGAAACGGCTCGAAGGATTAATGATGTGTATGGCGACGGTGCCGCAAAAGAAAACACAGTGCGTTTTTTGGTTCCAACGTTTTCGTTCTGGAAATTTCGACCTGCAGAACAAGCCCCGTGGACGGCCGGAGTCCAAAGTTGATAATGAAGAATTGAAGGCTATTGTGGAAGCGGATCCATCGCAAACCACATCCGAGTTAGCTGCAGGCTGCGGTGTTAGTGATAAAACTGTTTTAATCCACTTGAAGCAAATTGGTAAGGTGAAACAGCTTGAAAGGTGGGTACCTCACGAATTGAGTGAAGCAAATCAACAAACGCGCGTTGACTGCTGCGTTGCATTACTCAACCGGCACAATAATGAAGGGATTTTAAATCGAATCATTACCTCTGATGAAAAGTGGATCCTGTACGATAATCGGAAGCGCTCATCGCAATGGCTGAACCCTGCCGAACCAGCCAAACCATGCCCCAAGCGAAAATTGACTCCAAAAAAGTTACTTGTGAGCGTTTGGTGGACTAGTGCTGGTGTCGTTCACTACAGCTTTCTTAAATCTGGCCAGACGATTACGGCAGATGTCTATTATCAGCAATTGCAAACCATGATGGAAAAGCTAGCTGCTAAACAACCGACGCTGGTTATTCGCTCTAGGCCACTGCTGCTTCATGATAACGCTAGACCACACACTGCACAACAGACGGCTACCAAATTAGAGGAGCTTCAATTGGAATGTCTAAGACATCCACCGTACTCTCCGGACCTTGCCCCAACAGATTACCATTTTTTTCGAAATTTGGATATCTTCTTGCAAAGGAAAAAATTCAGCTCCGATGGGGCAGTCCAAACCGCCTTCAAAGATTTTATTGATTCCCGTCCGAATGGTTTTTTTAGTAAAGGGATCGATGAACTACCTATGAGATGGCAAAGTGCATAGATAGCAATGGTACATACTTTGATTAAATAAATATATTATAATAAAAAAAAAATCGGCTTTATGTTCCTCCCATACTAAACGTCAATTTCATATGTAAGGAATATTATACCGGTTTCGGATACGATTACGGATATGAAATTATTTCCGATTATTAGAATTTTAAAATTATAAAAGTAAAATACAAATAGCAAGATTTTACTTTTATTTCTAGTCTATATTATCATTTGTTTTTACAAATGATACAGTCAAATAAATAACTATTATTACAGCCACTTTAAGTGCTATGTAGGTAGGTACCTATGAAAGTATGTACTTAAAAATACAAAAACAAAATTATAATAAACAAAAATGATATTAGTAATTCTTCTATTAATATTATTCAATATTTTTAGAGGAATTATTACAATTTACAAAAATACAGTAATTTATAATAAATCAGTCTTCATAAGAATTGCTTGAGTATTAAAGATAAAGAGTAAAATCTAAAATTATATTAAAATCTTGGTACACTGTAATCTAAGTACCTATATAATAACAAAAACAGTTCTTAATGAATTTTGTAAGTAATGAAACCATTACAAAATGTGTATTAATAAACTTTAACCTTAATTGTACTGTAATAGTCATTTAGATTTAGACTCCGCCTTTATCCGAAACTTTTATATCGGTTTCGGTTACGGTTACGGATATTTTTTTATTTCGGATATCCGATAGTTTCGGTTACGGTTACGGAGCTCCATAACATCCCTGCTGCAGATCACCCACACGGTGTAGATGTCCCAGCCAGCTACGCCACGGTTGACCATCATTAACCCTTAACGACCCACAAGTGTCTCACGGACACACTTTTGCCTTATTCTTCTTATCCTTGTACAAACAAAATTATTTATTTTTATGAATCCACCTTTTATCTAATTTATCTCCAGTGTTTTACATAGGTAGGTATCTAAACTTCTAATGAAAATATTTCTGTCATTAATAATTCAATTCAATTCAATTTATTTAATAATATGTACGTTACGAACTAAGTGTTCAAGGCATACATATTATTGAAGTATATATCAAAATAAAAATATTTAATAAATTAAAAATAACATAAAATCTGGTCAAAGGTGTAGGAGTATCCCGCTTCGGAAAACCCCCTCAGACACATGGAATATATCAATACCCAAAGCGATTTTGTTCAGCATAGCAGTGGCTCTTGCAACAGGCATAACCATCGGCAGGTTGGTCCTGTATATTGGAATGTGAAACAATCTATGCTGACGATGTCTAATGTAATTATCAGGAACATACAAACCAATGCTCTGCATAATTTCGAGATTATCGAACATACCGTGCAACAATCGATAAAAATGTGTAATCAAATACACATTCCTTCTAGTCTCTAGACTATTGTAGCCAGGCATATCCTGGAGAAACTCGGTTGGTTAAAGCCAAGGATAATGCCCGTACTCTTTCATGTAGAGATATCTCAGAAACTTCTTTTGGACTTTCTCCACCATAAGAGAGTACTTGCCCTCATGTGGCCCCTAGACCATCGAGCCACTCTCGAGTCTACTCCTCACCAAGGAGTTGTAATGAGTTCTCAGTACGCGGGTATTCTCGAAAACCCTGGCAATACGCAGAACAAATCCTAACATTCGTAATTTGGTATTTATTGACAATTGACTAAAATAGAAGAAAGAAGATGCAGAAAAATTGAAAATAGAAATGAAAAAAAACAAAAACGGATTATCTGCAACACAATTAAAAAAGAAAAGACCGTGCATGATTATAAAAGGATTCGGAGGAGAATATAATCAAGATAATTTCCTTAATGACCTAATACTGCAAAACAACAATTAAACGAAGGAATCAATACAAGTTACAAAACTTCTAAAAAATAGAAAAAATGATCATCTACAAAATCTAATAATAGAAACAAAGGATCAATATTGGCTTTATACGAGCGCACATGGAAGACTGCAAACTCCTTAAGCACTGCTTAAGGAGTTTGCAGTCTGCTTGGACTACGGGCGTACGTCCTTTAAATGTCTAAACAAAATGAATAAGCCAGATGCATGCACTGCGCAAAAAATCACAAATTCAGCGAATGCGAAAAAACTAACGAAATCGTAAAATGCTACAACTGCGAAAAAAATAACAAATTATATGGTACAAAAAATAATACTGAGCATAACGCAAATAGCGAAAAGTGCAATTATCGTAAAAGAAAGTCCATCATAGCACAAGAAAAAATCGACAACGAAAACACTGAGAAGAAATTAATGGAAATTATAAAATAGACTCTTTAGTAAAATGAGTATTATCATTATATTTTTTTTTCTTCTTCTTCTTCGTTTTAAATATTTATAATTTTTTTATCTTATTTAAAACTACTGTTAGACTAATGTATTAATTTATATAATGTATTTATCTAATTATCTTATTTGGAAAACTACTGCTAGACTAATGTATTAATTTATATAATGTATTTATCTAATTTAACTTTTTATTGTATTAATTTAATTAAAATATTTGTATTGTATCAAGCTAATTTAATTTTTTATAATGTACTAATTTACTTGAACTTTAAATCATTAATTAATTATATATACTAATAAGTACCTATATTCGAATACTGTGCTTTAAAATGAAATATATAACTTGCCCTAAAACAGGCCAGCCTAGTTGGGTAGTTACATATTTTATCATATGTTTGTATGATAAATTATTATTGTATAATTATATTTGTAATGTAATCTAATGTAATGTTATGTTAAATAAATAAATAAAATAGTGACCGAATTTTAAACATCAATATTTTGTCTTTTAAATGGCTAACTATCTACTAGAAGAATTGGATAACAATTATATTATATCAGAAAATATTTGTTACAGTGTGGACGAATGCAATGCTCAAATAAAATCAAATATAAATATATCCATAAAACATCTTAATATTCGTAATATACAAAAAAAATGATAAATTTATAATATACATAAACTCTTTAAAATCTTTACCGGACTGCATAGTGTTAAGTGGGGCCGCTTAAATAAATATTCGTGTACTCCAAACATTCCAAATTACATTTGTCGTGTGACAACAACATACATAAACAAAAACAGTGGTATTGTTGTCTTCTTCTTCTTCTTCATCAGCCTTCGTCTTTCCACTGCTGGATATAGGCCTCTTCCTTATTTTTCCATTCTTCCCTGTTGTTGGCTAATTGTAGCCATTTCTTTCCCCCCACAGCGACAATATCATCGGCCCATCTCTTTTGAGGTCTTCCGATGCCTCTTTTATTTTCCCAAGGTCTCCATTTCAGAACTCTGGGAGGCCATCTTGTAGTATCTTGTCTTGCAAAGTGTCCTGCCCATTGCCATTTTAGCTTCGCTACACGATCCATGATATCCACTACTCTAGTTCTGCGCCTAATTTCGTCGTTGCTAATTCTATCTCTTAGGCTTACTCCAAGCATGGATCTCTCCATGGATCATTGCGTGCATTTGAGCTTTTCTACACTTTTCTTTGTAAGGGCCATAGTCTCCACTCCATACGCCATCACTGGCAGTATGCACGATTCAAAGGCTTTTCTTTTTAGGCTAATTGGGATCTCTTTGTTCTCGAAGATATGTTTGAGTTTGCCAAAAGCAGCCCAGCTCATTCCTATTCGTCTTGGCAATTCTGCTGTTTGGTTATCTTTGTTCATTTTTATCTTGTGTCCTAGGTATATATATTCATCTACTATTTCAATATTATTACCATTGATTGTGATGACTTTGTTCTCTGTACTCAACATTTTTGTTTTCTTTATGTTCATCTTAAGACCAACTTTGCTCGAAGCTTCGTGTAGTTCTTTTAGCATAAAATACGTACCTACACAGATATCTCTATTCAAGAATTGCAAATCCATCTTTCAAATTGTTTACAAATAAAAATTAATAAATAAAAAAAATTATCAAATATTCGCAATTTATAGAACTCATTCATCAAATATTTATACATTTATAAATGATTTAAATCATATCATCCATATAAATAAAGGTTTTGATACCATCATTATAGAAGAAAAAAATATTAATATTGACGATAATAATGATAATATTACAAAAAATGACTATATAAATATGTTGACTGAAAAACACTTTAAATGTTGTTTAAAAAATTATACTCGAGAAATAATAGGGCAATCACCATCATGCATTGACCACATATGGGGGAACTTTAATCGTTTAAATAATATAAAGACAATTATTTGGAAAAATAACATCACTGACCATCACACTACAATTTTCATTGACTACAATATCCAAAAACCAACAGAAAGGTTTTAACAAAAAACTTAAAATCTTTTTAAACCAAAATATTTAAAAGAAAAATTAAATAATGAAACATGGCTGAGTGTCTTAAGTTCAACAAATGCTGAAAAAACAGGTGTTAACTTTGCAGAGTTGCTTAAAAAATACATACAACAAAGTACCGAAGAAAATTTAAATAATAAAATTAAATAATATAAATTCCGACCATTGAAACATTATATTTCCCACGGGTTAATAACTTCGATAAGACATAAAAATAAATTGTACAAGATTAAAAATAAATAATAAAAAGACATTACAAAAAATACAGAAATAAACTGACAGCATTAATAAAATATACAAAAGATAAATTCTATCAACAAAAAATTCAAACCTCAGAGCATGACTCAAAAAAAGTATGGAAAACAGTAAACGAGATCATAAATAAGAAAATAAAGAATCAAAGTATACAAATACTAAATATAAATAACTAGCTGTGCCCGCGCGGCTTCGCACGCGTAGATATTCAATACACTGTTTGGATCGTCATAGAACTTTCGCGAACCTTCCAGAACACGCTCCTTCCAGAACTTTCAAGAAATTTATTGAATGTACAGGAACCTTCTAGACACACCAACACATTCCGCCACTCAGTTTAGAACTTTATAGAACTTTCGGGAATTTTCTAGAACCTTCTCCTTCCAGAACTTTCTAGAGCAGGTTTTTCCGGAACCTTCTAGACTCACCGACATAGTCGTCGCGCCTATTTTGAAACAATCTGAATCATTTGCGGCCTTCCCATAACAAAATAATGTGCTAGAAAGCACATTTTCGTCACCCACTCCCACCCACGCTCAGCCACCCCCACCAAACTCGCACATTTTAAATGGGACACCAAGGGCTATCCACCACCATAACCACCAGGGGGTGGTAGTATCTGGTTGTGAAGAAAACTTGGCGGATAGGGAAACACGGGTTTCTTTATATATATATATATATCTATATATATATATATATATATATAGATATATTATATATTGATAATATTATAACAATTGAAAAAGAACAGAAAATATGTGCTGATGCCCTAAATAATTATTTTATAAACGTAGGTATGAATTTAGCAAAAAAAAAAAAAAATATTATATAGAAGATCCTATTGATCAAGATATAGAAATCGAAGAATCTCAATGTTTCAAAATATAAATGAATTCGATGTTAAAAATGTCATACAGAATATGAAAGGTGGTTCTGCACCAGGGTTTGATAAAACAACAGTAGAAATACTGAAAAATAATTATAATTCTTTAACCAAACCTATAACCCGTAACCCATAAAAACGCCAATTTATAAAACTGGAGACACTACGGACATCTCAAATTATTTACCAATACCTGTTTTATCAAATGTCCTAATATTTTTTAAAAAATCGTTAAAAAACAATGTAAAGTATTGTCCAAATAATGTTTCCAATTATATAAAAGAAGTTGAGTCTTCCATCAAAGTAAATGTTAAAACCTTTTGGAATTATACAAAATATCTAAAAATAGTTATTCAAATGTTATGTTTTACAATGTTACAAAATTTTGTAATGATTTTGATGGGATTGTTAATCTATTTGTTAATCTATTTCCTGTTTTACCAAAAAGCGTTAACCACACGTCAGCAACATCAAACATTGAAACCACCTTAAATATAAATAATTTCACAATAAGTACTTCCAGTGTTGTAGCGGGATTAAGAAACATGTTGTAAATAAAAGGCGCGGACCAGTGAATGGTACCCACCGCATACCCGGGACCGTTTTAAGAGCAAAAGTTTCCTTATCGGTCCTACACAATCGTTTCCAGGTTGACATTTTTTTAATACTACTTTGCAAGTGAAATAGGTTTTTATTAAAGAAAAACTCGTTAGGCCTCGGGTACGATGCGAGCGGCGAGCGTTAGCGCATCAATGCGCCCGAGTAGTGAGGGAAGCCGGCCACGATGAGACTAAGCTCAGTACTGTGCCGCTAACGCGCCCCTCACTACTCTGGCGCATTGACGCTCTGCCGCTCGCCGCTCGTATCGTACGCGAGGCCTAACAGTAGTCGCATATGGTGTGTAACTCAGAATATTTTGAGTTTGTTCAGTTTCAAACTGTACAGTTTCGTCTCTGTGAGATATCTATAATATACATTAATTGATTAATAATGTCTCTGTGACATAAATCCAGCACTGTTCTGAAAGATTTGAACAAACTCAAAATATTCTGAATTGTAAAATACTGGTAAAAAAGGAATTTTAATGAAAATTGGAAATAACATTTCCTGGCGTATCCTAGTGTAGTGCAAGTAATTCGGATGAATTTCATTACACAAAAAAAAAAGTGTATTGCTTTCAAAATTCCGTAAATCAATTGTAGATTTTCTCATTAGCAACATTAAGGATATTAAAAATAATTAGCGTCATCTATGGGGATTTAGGGGAATGAAAATGGCTTTGTACAGGCTGCATGGAAAGGCGGTTACAACTCATATGTGAAAGCTTGTCACACAATTTAAATATATATACAACTTCCAAAAATTAGTAAGCATGGTATATTCTATCATCGGTGGAAATGGCGAATGTTACATTGTGTAAAGTGATCACTTAAGCCAACCATAAGATAGATAGGTAATAAGTCCTATGTACACCCAAATGACTTCTATACCTACTTTCACATAAGAAATACAGTTTCGTCTCTGTGAGATATCTATAATATACATTAATTCATGTGTAACATTTGACACCTCACAATTAAAGGTATCAATTGAGCAGCGACAGAAATTAACATCAAAATTTTAAAAAGCTAATACCTATATATTTATTAATTAGTAAATACAAGTAAAGAAAATGTATGTGCATTTATTGCTTATTGAATTTTGCCGCACTAGGTAGGTACCGTATCACTACATACGCGTTTTGTTTAGAAATGTGTTTGGTCAATTATATGTTTTTATTTATTTTCATAGATGGCGGTAGTGTGCCGCCGTACATATTGTATGAAAACTTTGAATAAATATTTAAAAATAATCACATAAATTACATCAAATATGAGAATGTAAAAAAAAGTATTTAATGGATAGTCTCGAAGATATAAGCCAATATATATCAAAGTTACAACAGCGATGAGAAAAAGGTGAGTCGAAACGTTCCTACAATACAGTCCATTATCTCGTCTCGTTATTCCCTTTAATCCTTCCTATTTCCTTATCCCTGTTCTCGACCATAATCCCATAACTCCATAATCGCGTCGCGTACAATCAGTTATTATTCAGTCTCCGACACTATACACAGTAACTCACAGTCGAGAACTGACCGCCGCCAACTTTACAACAACGTCCCGCTGTACGTCAGAATCTACGCCGTGACGTCAGATCTGCTCGAGTGCCGAGTAACAACAAACAACAGAACCACCAACCTAGGGTCGCCAACTCTTATTAGAAGAAATAGAGTTTATATGATTTCAACGGAGGTAAATAAAGAGTACAGACTTATAAAAAAGAGTATTATTTATTTCAAATTTTGGAAATATATTTTTTGCTACTTTTTGCAGCACACAACAATTTTTCATTGTTTTCGTTTCAAACATTCTAAATCTAAGTTAACTTTTTCTTGCGACAAAATAAACGTAACCTCAAAACAAGTTGTGACATTCACATCACAGATTGACATTAGTGGCTGCGTTCAGAAACGTCCGAGTGTGGCTTGGGGAGTAGGGATACCCAACTTGGGATATTAAAAGTAAATAGTCGACTTTTTTGGTTACGATAACAGGTATGCATCATAATATATGCGTGACTCGCACTAGTATAGTAAACGTTGTGTAAAAAAGAGTATTTTAGCGTCCTCTATTAGTGTTGTAGACTATAGAGTACGCCTACATGATATAGAGTAGAGTACGGGTGGCAACCCTACACCAACCACACTGCCGCTGCAGGACGATTTACACACGCAGGACTACACGGTCCTAGCCTTCGGATCACTGAGGAAGCCTCTGTCATCGATACCACCATCATCATCAACATGGATCAATCATTATTCGCACTGTATATTAGGGACCTTGTGGATTATAAATAAAGCATTGAGATCACTCGCATTAACGACCGACAACACCGTCCTGTTACGCATTTCCGTCCTTTTTCACGAAATCACTGCCACAGATTGCAGGAAAGCGTGAGGATAGATGTTACACATCAAAAAAAAATGTACATGAAGTAAAACAAAACAAGAAAAGGGCATGGACCAGACCGAATTCCTCCACTATTTATAAAAAATTGTGTTGATGTGCTATCTCTCCCCCTGTCAATCATGTTTAATAAATCCATATCAGCGGGTATTTTCCCGCATATACGGAAGGAAAGTTTTTTAAGAGGGGGTAAGGTTTTTAATTTATTTTGCGTTTTATTTTTATATGAATGTGTAACATCGCAAGAATATTGTGTCAAAATTTCAAGTCGATCGGAGCAAAATTGATGAAGTTATGAACATTTGAGCGATGCTCAGACACATTTTCTATACTTGCTCGGACATCTGAGGGACGCGCTTACCTGATGATTGGATACGCTATTGTATTGGAGGAATTTTGCGTAGACAAGGACAAAAAAATGCTCTAGATCTTCTTGATGAAAGCTCTTTGCTGTATGGACCTGGCTTCGACGACTATGTGTAAGTTTTGAATTTCATAGTGTGCAAAAAAACTCGTCATTTTTGAAGATCGTATACGCCGTAACAAAGATATACTGCCAAACTGCCGAATTGCCTAGACGAATAGGAATGAGCTGGGGTGTTTTTGGTAAACTCAAATATATCCTCGAGAACAAAGAGATTCCAATTAGCCTAAAAAGAAAAGCCTTTGAATCATGCATACTGCCAGTGATGACGTATAGAGTGGAGATTATGGCCCTTACAAAGAAAAGTGTAGAAAAGCTCAAATGCACGCGACGATCCATGGAGAGATCCATGCTTGGAGAAAGCCTAAAAGATAGAATTAGAAATGACGAAATTAGGCGCAGTCGTGTAGCGAAGCTAAAATGGCAATGGGCGGGACATGTTGCAAGGCAGGATGCTACAAGATGGCCTCCCAGAGTTCTGAAATGGAGACCTTGGGAGAATAAAAGAGGCATCGAAAGACCTCAAAAGAGATGGCCGATGATATAGCCACTGTGGGGGGAAATAAATGGCTACAACTAGCAAGGAAGGATGGAAAGGGAAGGAAGAGGCCTACATCCAGCAGTGAAGAGACGAAGGCTGAAGAAGAAGAATGTTACCAACATTATTTATTAGAGATTTTATTTCCAGAGGTGTCAATGCTAGCCAGTTACAAGATCTCAAGAGTTTCCACAATTTTTTGGTTTTTATCCAAAATCGAGTCGGAATGGCCTATTTTGAAATCTCCACCTATAATTGAATTCGAAAACTTTTCAAAATTAAAGCGTACATTTGCTTATGTTTTACGATTTCTACATAAAATAACTAACTCTGATTCAAAATTGACCGGTCATTTATTAGTTGAAGAGTTAAATAATTCGTTTGTACATTTGGTCAGGTTTGCTCAAAAACAATCGTTTTCAAAAAAACTTAACGCACTTACTAAGAAACAATCAATTGGCATTAAATGCGGTATTTTATCACTAAATCCGATTTTAGATAATGACGGCACCTCAACTATTACTGTCCACTAGAAATATGGAGAAACTGATCAAACATCTATTAAGGATGGATTTGTGCCAGATATCTGGAAATCGGCATTTATTACGCCGATTACAGACGTCGCAAATTATAGACCTGTTTCTAAATTGTGCACAATTGCTAAAGTTTTCGAGAAGGTTATATACGATCAAGTCTATGCAGCTCTTCATCACTCCTTTCATCCAGATCAACACGGATTCATCAAAGGGAAATCAACCGTCTCCAATCTAATCCTCTTTAATGACTTTCTAATGAAATAAAGGACTTCAAACAGATGTGATCTATACTGATTATAGTAAGGCGTTTGATAGAATAGATCATCATCTGTTGATTAATAAGCTTTTCTTGGCCGGAATACGTGGTGACTTGCTAAGATGGTTTGCATCCTACATCGATAATAGAACTCAGGCTGTGGTAGTAAGCAATTACATGTCGAGTTGGGTTGTAGTTCCCAGCGGAGTACCTCAGGGATCACTGCTGGGGCCATTGTTGTTTATAATCTTCATTTCCGATATTCACGATTGCTTTCGTCACTCTAATGTCCTAATTTTTGCTGACGATATGAAAATTTTTAAACCAATTTCTAGTATTTACGATTCGTTCAATCTACAAGATGATTTGCTACGGTTAGATAATTATTGTAAATTAAATAAACTTGATTTGAATCCCTCAAAATGTTCTTGTGTAGTTTTTACACGCAAAAAGAATATAATACCATTTAACTATATACTAAAAGGAGAACAATTAGAAACAGCTACGTCAATCAGAGATTTAGGGGTGATCAATGATAGAAAATTATTATACGACGAACATATCGATTCTATTATAAGTAAGGCTTATAGGGCTTTAGGTTTCATCATGAGAATGTCTAAAGATTTTAAGTGTGTAAAGACATTGAAAGTACTTTACTGCACTTTTGTCAGAAGCAAACTCGAGTATGCAACGCAAATATGGAACCCCCAGTATATAATCTATGTAAATCGCTTGGAACAAATTCAAAAAAAATTTATTCGCTTTCTCAACTTTAAATTCAATTGCGTTTCTGACGATTATGACAGTTCATGCAAAAAATATCACATCCTACCTTTATACAGACGTCGGGAAATAGGTGATTTGATGTACCTACTAAAAATTGTATCAGGCAACGTCGACTGTCCTGAACTATTAAATAGACTAAAATTCCATGTTCCCTGTAGATCTCGTAGACACAACCCAGTCTTTCACATTGATTTTACCTCATCCAACTATCGTCGGAATTCATATTTCTTGAGGGTATGCGATGCATTCAATAAACTGATAAGATTATTGGATATTGATCTGTTCGAGTGCAGCCACACAAGATTAAGAAAAATTTTGAGTGCTGAATTTTTTTCCACGTAATAATTAAGTTTCTTTTTCTTTTATTTAAATTTTTTATTCTTTCTTTCTATATAATTAATATGCCTTAGTATATCATAAATATTTATCATTACTGACATATTTCTGTTTGCTTAAATTTTTTTATTCTTTCTTTCTATATATTTAATATGCCTTAGTATATCATAAATATTTATCATTACTGACATATTTCTGTTTGTTTAATTTTTTTATTCTTTCTTTCTATATAAGTAATATGCCTTAGTATATCATAAATATTTATCATTACTGACATTTATCTAAATGTGGAGACCTGTAATTGGCCATCTATATTGTATCAATGTTTTCTATGCTTTTTTTTTTGTGCTGTTGGTCTTCCATAAACATTAAATAAATAAATAAATAAATAAATAAACATTCTAGTTGCATCGCGAACTCACATCTATACCTATAAAACTCAATGTCTGTCTGTCTGTTCTCTATACAAATCCAAACCGTTTGTCCGATTCGATTCAAATTTTGCATACTTATGCTTTGGGACCGGCGGGTAACATAGGCGAATTTTCCTCCCTATTCTCATACCCCTTTCCTGACATATTTTAGGCGCAAATCTGTACCGTTTGCTCGATCGGACTCAAAATTTGGAAACTAATTCTTAAGAAATTGGTGGATAACATATGCGACATTTTCCACCTGTTCTTTTAACCCTTCCCCTCCCCTGATATATTTTCGATGCAAATCTGTACCGTTTGCCCGATCGGACTCAAAATTTGGAAACTTATTCTTAATGACTCTGCGGGTAACATATGCGGCATTTCCCCCCTATTCTTTTAACTCTTCCCCTCCGCTGATATATTTTCGATGCAAATCCGTACAGTTTGACCGATCGGACTCAAAATTTGGAAACTAATTCTTTAGGACTCGGCAGGTAATATTTCCTCCCTTACCTTTTACCTTTTCTCCTCCCCCTGATATATTTCGAATCAAGCCTTTGTTTCCCACCACAAATTTTTTTTAAACTTAATCCTTAACCCGTGCAACGCCGGGTATGAACAGCTAGTTTATGTATAAAAGCGATGCAAGCGCGCGCAAGTCAATTGATTATCTTTCACAGCAGGCTAATTAATGTACGCTGTGTAGAGCGAAACCGGGCGAAAATAGACAGACGGGTGATAATGAGTGCGAATTACGACATTGAGTGTGAATTAAGGAACGGTGCTCCTACAAAATTCGTATCGTCTTCTTCTCCTTCTGCTTCATCTAGGACTGCGTCCTGTCATTGCTCGGAGCCTGTTCCAGCTATCTCGCCATATTTTACGCAGTCTTCCTAGGAGTCTGGTACCAGACGGCAGCTTGTTCGCTGCTACGCTCACTACATTCTCAGAACAAGCTCTCTCCTCATGATCTCTCCAGTAACGTCTTCTAGATCTTCCCCATCGGACAATATCCTCGACGTCACAAGTCCTTCATATTTCGGAATTCCTCACTCGGTCTCGGATTGTCAGTCCCGCAATGGGTCGGAGAGTCTTCATCTCAGTTGTTCTTAGTAGATTTTTAGTTCTGGTAGTGTCAGCTCTTGTCTAGATACCGTACGTCACGATTGGGCGGACACAGGTCTTATATGCTCACTTTGCTCTCCTTGAGCATATGTTCGTTTCTCCAGACAGCATTTCTCAAACATCCAGCAATAGTTGCGGCTTTGTTTGCTTGCTCTTTTACTTCTTCGTAGAGGTCGTTACTGCTGGATATCTCGACACCCAAATACTTGAAGCTCATTACTTGCTCTATTATTTTAACGATTTTCATACCCAAATAATTAAATTATTTAAACGAAATTATTATGTTTGATCTCACTTTGTATGTGGTGACATTACAATTTTTCATAACATAGTTTCTTGGCAATTAAAAGAAATTACGACTATCAAAGTCGCACGAGGGTGATAACTGCGTGGAAACACATCACGAGCATTTATTATACCGCTTTGCACGACGGAAAGACTTCACGACTTGCGTGGTACCTATATAGGCGAGTGCGCGGGCGGAGCGGGCAAGTCAGCAAGCACAATCCACCGACCGACTGTTTCGCAATCTACGCCAAAAAGCACAATAGGTCCTAGCCCTTCAAAATGGGGTGGAGCACCCGAGCCGCGCTTTTATCGCTGGCTGCCGTACTGTTGACATCTGCCGTTCAGTCCAGTAAGCAAAGTTTTTTCTGCTTAATTTTATGGTTCATATCCTCGAAACGAGCGATAAATTAATAGCGATAACACTTTAATTCTGTAATGGCTGAGGGAGGCAAATGAAAAATATTTAGCAAATCACACTATTTCGCAATCAATTACTCGTCTGTGCACAGTTTTAATAGCGCATTCCAGAATATTCTGTTTAATTCTTTGCCTCATATCTGTCGCTTCGATATATATATATATATATATATATATATATATATATAAATTTATTAATTACGTTTTGATGATTGAGATGAGTACATTTTTACAACCAAATGTTAGTAATAGATCCACTTACGGAGATTTTTAGTCTACCGGTTTCGAGACGTGCCCTTCTCTTCGTCAGGAAAACCACTACACTAGCATGTATAAACCACTATACACCACAACCATAGAATTATTCATACACTAACACCTTCCCAAAATTAAACCGAAGGATTACTTGAATTAAGTTTCCTATCAAATCGTGTTAATCTAACCGAAGGTTAACATGTAACAGTGCATGTTAACCTTCGGTGTGCAGCGATATTTACGTGCTAGTGCTGTGATTGTCCCGAAGAAGAGACGGTTACGTCTCGAAACCGGTAGACTAAAAATCTGCGTTAGTGAGTACATACTAACATAACTGACATTTTGTTAAAATGCCTGACAAAGTTAATGCTTTAAATATTAATAACAGTTTTACAACATTCGTTCCGCTCTCCTGTAAAATATCTGCTTTATTACTTCTTCAATGAACGATTTATAACTGTGGTGACATATATAATAATTAAATAAAACACGACTTGACAGTTTCAGTGCCGATAAATCGGCGTTTATTAGCTAGATAACTTCATTTTTTTTATAATAGCCTGCATCAAACATGATTAATGATAAGAATATGATAACAACAAAGTTTATGAGTAGATAGTAATAAGTACAATTTACAGATTTTTTGTGCAGGCCTTATCGTTTATCCTTTATCGCCTTTATCGCTAGGTACATAATTTACCTGTTTTGAGGTAAGTAGCCATTCCATTCATTAGGACTCTATTAAAATGTTTAATTTTATGGTTGCGTTATTAAAAGAATAAGCAGAAAGTAAAGTAAAGTAGTAAAGATATAAGAAATAAAGTAAATAAGAATAAAAAGATAAGGAAAGTAAAATAAATTAAAGTAAAAAGTATATACATACATGACCAAACAAAAGAGTAAATAAGTAAATTAATTCCAAGGTTGATAATATAAGAACAAAAGTATAGAGTAAATGTCAGAAGTAAGAGTAATTACACAGTAGGTGTCATTTATGAGTGATCATCGATCGTTGGTCATGGGATCAAATCATCTGAGGCCTCTTCCAGGTGTCTTTTACCAATTTTAGAGATAATTATGTTTCTTCTTTCTTCAGACCTCGTTTCTCCACAATCTATCAAGTATTGTTCATTTGAGCATCTCTTCCAGCTGGTTTCTCCCAATATTGAATAGCCATTCAGTCAGCAATTCAGAATTTTAGATGTTTTGCAATTGTGATCTCTTTTGGTAATTTGTTATACATCCGTGGTCCTAAGAAAATTGCGTACCTTTGAGCAAAATAAATTTTCATAAACGGAACTTCCACTTTTCGTAAAATTGTTGCTCTAGTACGGATCTGATGATTAATAATTGCAGTTTATTAGTTTCATGCAGATTTTTTAATAATAATTTTATAAATAATTGCCATATATTTAGAACCTTCAGTTTTTGGAAAAGAGGCTCAGACTTATGATAGAAGGACTTTTTGTAAATAACTCGTAATATAGCTTCTTGTACCTTTGTTAGTGGGTCTAATATTGTGATAGCTGCTCCACCCCAGCTCATTATACCATAAATTATGTTGCTCTGGCAGAGTGCAAAATATATGTTTCTTAATTGCTAGTTCTTCTTCTTTTTTAGCCTTTTTCCCTCCGCTCTTCCATTTTCTTCCACTCATCTCTGTTTCTCCCCCTCCAGGTTCTTCCTGCTTGTTGGTCTGTGTCATCAGACCACCTTTTGGGAGGTCTTCCGACGCTTCTATTTTTCGTCCAGGGCCTCCACTGTAGGATTCTGAGTGCCCATCTAGTATCCTCCTGTCGAGCCATATGTACAGCTCACTGCCATTTTAGTTTCGCAATACGGTCCATAATATCGGCAACTTTTTTTCGGCGTCTTATTTCTTCATTTCTGACTTTATCTCGAAGGTTTACGCCGAGCATCTGCCTTTCCGTGGCCCGCTGTGCTCATTTTAATTTATGTATACTTTTTTCTGTCAGTGTTGCCGTTTCTAGACCATATGTCAATATTGCTAGTATTACATTTAAATTATTTACGTTGACGGACAAATATTTTACTGTAACTGAATTTATAAATTTGTAATTCTTTTTTCAGGACCACCAATCAGCAGAACTAGATCCGACTCTTTACAGGAACTGAAAGGTGAGTTGATTTCCGGCTGAAACTAATACGTGCGTAAATTTCAAGCTGATTGAGACATTAGCTAATAGACTCTTCTTCAGCCCTCATCCCTCCACCGCTGGATACAGGCCTCTTCCATACCCTTCCTCCTTCCCTGCTGTTTGCTTGTTATAGCCATCTCTTCTCCCCACAGCGGCCATATCCTTCTCTTATTCTCCCGAGGTCTCCATTTTGGAACTCTGGGAGTCCATCTTGTGGCATCCTGCCTTGCAACATGCCTTGCCCATTGCCATTTACAAGATCCATGATATGCACTACTCTAGTTCTGCGCCTGATTCATGATTTCTTTATCTCTTAGGCTTACACTCAGCATGGATCATCTCTCCATGGATCGTCGCGTGCATTTGAGCTTTTCTACACTTTTCTTTGTAAGGGCCATAGTCTCCACTCCATACGTCATCACTGGCAGTGCGCACGATTCTAAGGCTTTTCTTTTTAATAATAATAATAATAATAGGTCTTTATTTCAGCTTGTTGAGAATAGATTCTCACCTCGCAATATAGATATATAAACATATAAGTAAAAATAGAAAACCAAAAGCAGACATATAAGTAGAATAAGAAATAAAAACATGTCGAAATTAAAAATAGAAAGTAGAAAATAATAATAAAAATAGATAAATACATAAAAAATAATGGAGAACAGTCACTGTTGCATAATTAGTGTCCATCTTTAATGCATTGGGGAGTCAAGCCACATAGCAGCTGCTTGAATGATGGAGTTGCTAGACCCCCACATCCTCTTTCTTGCGCTAGCTAACTTCAGTCGTTGGAGAGCAGCAAAGCCATGGAGCCTGTGTTCTGCGAACATATGAGATGCACTGCAACGCCAAGGTAGACCGAGCATTATCCTGAAGGCATTATTATATTGCACTCTCATAGAGTTGTAGGACAGCAGAGTGTGTCTGCACCACAGCTCACTTGTGTGTAGATTCGTGCAATAAGTAACGAAATGGTTAAGCATCATCTTTTATGAATTTTAATAAAGATGGGCAATACCGAACACCCTAGGATAAAATTCACTATCGTGTTCTTGAAAACTTGAACATCCTCAAAGTATTCATGTATATGTTACACGCGAAGTGGTGTTTCTTTTAACACTCCGTTGCACGCGCTGCAAATAATTACATATTTACACGCGCGGGGCACGCCTGTGCCCCAAAGTAATTGATGGATTATTTGTTGTGTGGGTAGAAATAAAAAATAAACATATTTTATACATAATCAGTCTTTATTGACAATAATAATGAATACAAAAAATAAATCTTTTCTTTATAAAAACAAGAACAAAAATATTTTTTCCTTGACCTTAGAAAATTATGAAAAAATTTACATGGAAATTATAAATTTGAGATTTAAGTCTTCATTAGTTGACTTATTGAGAATATTTTGACTTTGGTTATAACACTGAAAACATTTACTATATTTATGATCGTTACACACAGGCTTGTGACATTTCTGGCATGCGGTTCTAGTCGAGCGATCTTTGGCTCTTCCACAGCCATGGCACCAGGCTGTTTTAATCCTTTTTCGGGGTATGTCATCTTCCTGAACTGTCAAATCGTTTTGATTTATACCCAAAAAAGCATGCTGGGTTCAAAAAAACGTAGCATGCATTATAAAGATGTTTCTAGGAATATAAGAGCCAAGTACTTATTTGTCGTTCTAATCTGTTCATTTTGGTTTATAAGTACCTAAAACAAAAAAAACACATTTTTATTATACCATCATAAAGCTAAATATTATACAATTGTATATACTATTAATTATCTTTACGTGAAATTCAAAATAGATAAGAAAATATCAAAAATGACTTACCATCTTCAAAAAGGATGACATGATCCCTCTTTGGACAGTCCTCCGTGTCACTATTGGCCAGTCAAAGGAAAGTAGGCAGGTGAAATGAGAAGCGTAACCCTTTCCTTATTATAATGAATTTATTGTCGAAACATGATAATGGTCCTTACAATTATACCTAAAATAGAGACAGTCAAAAAAAAAAAATCTTAAGCTACGAAAAACTATTTCTACCTTAATTAATGCCTAGCCCTTCTTGGAGCGGGGGCCCCGTCACAGCCCCGTTAACGCACTTGACGATTCGTTCTTGGTCAGCCAGACCTCCTCGTCTTCTTGCGACCGACCGGCCGTCAATTGGGCGGCCGTTCCTTTCAGCTTGTTTTCTCTCTTCTCCTGAATGACTGGCCGTTAGTAAGGCGAGTCGTCCCTTTCGGTTCGTCTTCCTCCTCGTCGTCGTCGGCTGCTGGTTGCACACCTGGTGCTTCACGAACGCCCAACGCACTGGCCGTCGCGCTCGGTTCATCGTCTCCGCTTGCCGCGCGTACTTCCTACCGCTGATAACTTCCGGCGTTCCCGAACTGTCCAACAGTCAATGTTCACTCACGACCATTTTTCACTCTGTCCGGTTTCGGTCTCTCTAGACTACCACTCGTACGGCGACCTTTCACGATTCCGAATTGTTTTTCACATCGCACGTAACACGGCTCGTTGCGAACTCTCACGCTCCGAACTCTAGCGCGGCCCGCCAAGATCTGTCCCTCACTTTTGGCTCCCGGGGCCCTCAACCCCGACCCCGGCGGGTATGTTTATCATCCCGCACCACGCCTGTCCTCACATGTCATTGGCCATCGACCCATATTCCGAACCAATGAGATCGATAGGCCTGACTTAACGTATCTATTGGTCCACATCTCACATTTTCATCCCAGTATCCTGGGCACTCCCACCCACGGACCACCCCCCTTGTACCCCTGTATAATCACTTATTCTTAGACAAATATAATTAGGTAGGTATTAAAATTCAATGTGACATACACATAAAGTACTTAACTATAAACACAAATAATTAACATCAATGTTACTTAATCTAACGACACCAAAGTGATGTATACCGATACTACATACCTACGCTATCTAAAAAAAAAGGCTACTATAAACAAATCTACTATTAATGCTACTAGGAATAATTACAACATGAAAGACAAAATTATCCGTACCAAGTATACAATAGATACAAACAAGGTATTACCAACAGAACACAATTATACAAAAATAACGCACCTAGTTTTTCCTTATTAATTAATTATTATTAGTTAATTACAGATACCTATTTAATTGGGATTCCATACGTTAATGCTAGATAGGTATTAAGTATATAATGCTGATCTTACATATAAAACAATTACAATTACAAGTAGTGACGAGAAAAATAACCATTATCCTGTTATCGTACGAGCATTTTATATTGCAAACAGATGTGGCCGACGGGGCTGTGGGAACGTCTTTAAAATAAAATCTTTTCCATGTATCTGGCACCTTTTTTATAATTAATGTGTTTTTGAACGAAAACCAGAATGTGGGCGCTGGCGTTGCAAAAAAAAAGGACTGTCGCCTTTTCGTTACCATCTCGATTGATTCCTAAGAAAGCACCTCTGGCCGTTGTCAGAAATGCAAACTTACGACGGGTAGGAATCAGCCAAAGGCGTGAGAACGTTCCCCTTCTCACGACTGTGTGTGTCACA
>JADDOH010018048.1:0-31739 GCA_016648135.1 Agrypnia vestita
ATACCTGTCTCAACACAGATATTTCTAGTGAGACAGGCACAGTCCAACCAAAATTTTATATTTCAATTATATAGAAAATAAACACATAAAAAAATAAATATAAATTTCATAATTTATTTTATTTTATTTTATATATATAATTTTTTGTTTGTCGTGTTAGTAAGTTATTAAAGTATATGTAATTTAATAAATGTGACGGGATTTATTCACCGTAATTGTTCCAAGGAAGAACAAAAAAGAAACCACTTTCACCTTTAGAGTTCGAGTTCAACTTTGGTTACATAAAATACCTGTTCTGATTGTCCCGCCGCGATGTGCGCCAGAGAGCGCTAGCGCCTAATCAATGCAAGTTCATCGATCTTGTTCGCGATTACATATTATGTAGCTCGTTCAGAGATCGCAGTGTTACCCAACACTATTATATATATATATATATATACTACTATATTATTATTAGGTCCCTACATATGAAATTGGCGTTTAGTATGGGAGGAACATAAAGCCGATTTTTTTTTTATAATATATTTATTTAATTAAAGTATGTACCATTGCTATCTATGCACTTTTGCCATCTCATAGGTAGTTCATCGATCCCTTTACTAAAAAACCATTCGGACGGGAATCAATAAAATCTTTGAAGGCGGTTTGGACTGCCCCATCGGAGTTGAATTATTTCCTTTGCAAGAAGTTATCCAAATTTCAAAAAAAATGGTATTCTGTTGGGGCAAGGTCCGGAGAGTACGGTGGATGCCTTAGACATTCCAATTGAAGCTCCTCTAATTTGGTAGCCGTCTGTTGTGCAGTGTGTGGTCTAGCGTTATCATGAAGCAGCAGTGGCCTAGAGCGATTAACCAGCCTCGGTTGTTTAGCAGCTAGCTTTTCCATCATGGTTTGCAGTTGCTGACAATAGACATCTGCCGTAATCGTCTGGCCAGATTTAAGAAAGCTGTAGTGAACGACACCAGCACTAGTCCACCAAACGCTCACAAGTAACTTTTTTGGAGTCAATTTTCGCTTGGGGCATGGTTTGGCTGGTTCGGCAGGGTTCAGCCATTGCGATGAGCGCTTCCGATTATCGTACAGGATCCACTTTTCATCACAGGTAATGATTCGATTTAAAATCCCTTCATTATTGTGCCGGTTGAGTAATGCAACGCAGCAGTCAACGCGCGTTTGTTGATTTGCTTCACTCAATTCGTGAGGTACCCACCTTTCAAGGTTTTTCACCTTACCAATTTGCTTCAAGTGGATTAAAACAGTTTTATCACTAACACCGCAGCCTGCAGCTAACTCGGATGTGGTTTGCGATGGATCCGCTTCCACAATAGCCTTCAATTCTTCATTATCAACTTTGGTCTCCGGCCGTCCACGGGGCTTGTTCTGCAGGTCGAAATTTCCAGAACGAAAACGTTGGAACCAAAAACGCACTGTGTTTTCTTTTGCGGCACCGTCGCCATACACATCATTAATCCTTCGAGCCGTTTCTGCAGCACTGGTGCCACGGTGGAACTCGTACTCGTAAATAACGCGATATTTCAAGTTTTTCATTTTGTAAACTGAGTGACGCAAAGAAAAAAACAATTGAGGAAAAAACAAATGAATTATAATTTTCAAAACACAAATACATGAGTAAATAGCTGTATAAATTTGGATTTGGAATTCCTAACCAAAGAGAAGATATTTGAGATCAAATTTGCCAGTACGGCAAAACGCCAATTTCATATGTAAGGAACTAAGATATTATATGTATATATAGATAATATATAGTATATATATTATATACATTATATATATAATATATATATATATATATATATATATTATATATATAACCGGGAATCGAACCCGTAACTCTCAGTGTCATGTAATCGAACCGTCAGTGTCATGTTCATAGGTCTGTGAGGACCACACGGAAGGTGTTATTTTTTGTTACGTTAGGTAAAGTTTGAGGCATCAAAAAATACATCCAATCACTTTGAATTTTTTCGAACGAAGTTCTTTAACGCGGCTTGCGGTAGGAGTTGACTGGTAGAAATCGTCACGTAAGGAAAAGGCTTATGCCCCCTCCATGCGATTCTCTCTCTCTCTCTCTTTCTATTATTTAGGAGTGCATGTGTGTGCGTGCGAGTATCGAGATTCGAGTAGACGAGCATTGTACAAGACAAATTGTATAACCTCAATACTGAACGCGTGAAAATTTTGATAAAACATATTTGTTATTTGTTTTTATTTTAAATCACACGTCAGTTACATTGTCTCATTATTACAATTTTGCAATGAAGATTCGAGAAATGGAAACTGCAACAAGTATGTGTTATACAAACTTAGAAAAGTAAGTTAATAAAATTGTATATTTTGATACAAGTATATACGTTTAATGTGATTACGCGCTGCTACACCCTAAAGTGGATCAAATTGTTTTATAGACAGCAGGGAGCGATTTCAGGATGGTTTTCTTCTTCTTCTTAATGATTCAATTTCACAAGGAAACACTCGTAAAAGTTTGAACTATTTATTGAGGATAATACAGTAACATACACGTGTGAGATGTAATACAACTAAAATTAGATCGACAGGGCTGAAACATCTGACATGCCCTTATATAAATTATGAGATTGAACCTTGATACGCCAGTACACACAAGTTCTCTGCGTGCAGGGCGCGTGTACCCGCACCCCCGGGATGATAATACCCTTATCAAATGCTGGAATATAACAGCGCGTAATCGAAATGAATCGATTTCCATATCGAATTATATTCGGAATTGAAGAAAAGGCGTAAGGAGCTTCGTTCCTGACGGAGGTCCCCCGACCGCACACGTATTTTTTTTTACATAAATATTGTACATATGAAACTCTTTTTACTATTATTGTTTACGGCATACATTATTTAATTTTTTTGTTAATAAATTATTTTCAAAAATTGTAAAATGGGGTTAGTTAAAATTTCAAATTAATTATTGTCAAGAAAATAGATGTGTGTAGGAGTGATATTTTAAAATATGGGGTGTCGGCGAGGATATCAGCACCAATGTTAGGGTTAGCACAATACATCTATACTAATATATAAAAAGGTAAGGTTTGTAAGTTTGGATGTAGGAGGTAATCTCCGATTACCTCCTACATCCAAACTTACTTACATCATACGATTTCAGAAATTCACCTACATTTAGAATGGACCTTCAGAGTGGACACATGCTACATATTATCCCGTTAAAATAAAAGGGCTTTTCGTGGTGACCTATTTTACAACTAAAGTCGACTAAAAAATGGTCGAGCGATGCGTTTTTTACGAACGCTGCCTTAATGGTAAGGGATATTTAAATACTTTCTACAGGGAAGATGTAGAACTCAAAAAGTTATATAAAAAATTCCTCAAAGACATAGGTATATCTATATGTTAAGTAAGGTTGATACACAAATTGATAAAATATGACTAAAAGTTACTAAAAATCTACGTATGCGAAGCCGCGAGGGTAAGCTAGTATTTTATAAATGTACGATACATTCTTGTGGTGGGAAAAAAATAACAACATTATTAAGATTCTCATACATTCTAAATAAATTCGAGTGTCTTAAACGGGGTTCAACATGCAAATCTATGCACTTGCAGTAGGTAAGGTGAACTCTAGAAATTGCAACAAAAAACTTGCTCTGTCATGACCCCAAACTTGTTTAGCGATGTGTGCCATGGCTAATTTTTTCTTTCATTTGGTCTTTAATATAAAAAATGAATAAGTAATCAATTTAATCAAATTATATCATCGGTTATAAACATTCACTTACTTACTCGTAGCTTAAAGCGCCTAATCTAATCTAAATCTAATAATTTCGTTGTCTGTCCGTCTTTCCGTTCGTCTGCACATCCGTAATTTCGTTCGAATTCACGGCTAAAAAACAAATTAAACGGCCGGAAACGGGGCTTGAACCCCGGGCCAGCAAATCAAAAGGCGGCAGCCTTAACGATGTTGCTACCGCTGCCTCTATGCGAATCGCAAAATAGATACTATAAATATATACTAGTGCCTAGCAAAGAAGCGAACCAATGTTTGCTTAAATGCGATGGTCATTTAAGAATCCTGCGCACTATATGGGTAGACGGGCCGTATTATATCTTGGCATCTGTGGCTTTACAGATGTTATGCATAGAGGGCTGGAGGTGGTTCGGAAGGTAGTACCAGCCCCTTATTAAATGTTAAGTGGATCAATGATAAGAAAAAATACTATTCCCATATCAAAACAAATTTACTTCGTTTGTTGGCATTTCAAAATTAAATAGAATAAAAGAAGAGAATACAAATTAAATTGAAAACTTATTAAAACAAGTAAAAAAAAAGTAATTAAAACAGAAGTAAAAAAAAAATACAATACACAAAATATAAAAATACAATACAAATTAAATTGAAAACTAAAGTAATAAAAACAGAAGTAAAAAAATACAATACACATAAATGTACATGTAAAATATACCTAAATGCAAAAATTCATGTTACTAGAGCGTGCCGAAGACATTTGTAATTGGGATAATGTCTTCATTTATAATGTTTTATTATTAGAGTATCATGTACCTATTATCCTGTCAGTGTCTCTAATAAATAAATTTTTTTAAAAAGTAACCCATAAAAACCAAGTTTTTATTATACTCCCTTTTTTTGTAACATATAACAACAATTAAAGACGAATTAAAACATATAACATAACACTAAACTTGCAGTAATTTAATATATTTCTAAAATGTCAGATGTTTTGAGCTTTGATAAGACACTTCATGCTTTGAAGATTAAATTCTAAAAACATTTGTCAGTCAATTTAGATTTTCGACATTCGTAGTGAAGTACCTATTATACATACCGACGGAGTAATTCAAATTTAGAAAATATTCCGCGACGATATCGAGCCGCCGTAATCAAACTTTTCTAATGATTCCAATTTGAAAAAAAAACAATAAAATTTCTAAAAATCCGAAATTATAGTATAATTATTAATTTTTTGTAACGAAAATTTGATAGATCTTCTTGATCGTCGCCACGAGTCTACTTGCCAAGTTTCAGCTCGACTGGATCACGGGAAAAGGGTTAAAAATCGATCCAAAGTTTTTGTTGACGGCAAGCCGGCAAGCAAGCGAGCAAGCAGACGCCACGAGTTAATATAAAGGGAGTAATTAAAAGATAGCTAAACTTCGCCTATGAGAATTAAAGAAATAAAGTTTAAATATCGAAGAGTCGTCAGTAGATATTTCTTCTAATTATGTTCTCGGTAACTACCAACATCTCGGTTATTTTTATGGCTGGCTTTCATGGTCTCGGTGTCAATTATTTGATGAGGTTTAAGAAGTGTTTTTAAAAAATTTAATGATGTCATCGATGATGATTTTGTCATGAACAAACGTAGTCATATTGCATGTAAAATGTTAAAATTTTACAATTAATGAAATTTCTTTGCAAATTTTTATTAATTTTATGAACCCTTGTGAAATAAAAGTCATAATTGATTTAAACCATGCTATTCTACTAGCAGAATCACATTGACAAACACAATTGACCGTTGGAATTACATACAAAACACTAAAAAATTTAGTCAGTTAATATGGAAGCAATTTTTACCAAAAATCTTTCGAATTACACGCTATATTTACTTGCCAACTACATAAATCGGGCAGACATAAAGAAATATAAAAATGGCTTCAGTAGGAAAATGTTCAGTTAAGTACGACTATATCTCACAGTTCAAGAAACAAATTTACTGCGCGGCAAAAAGTAAAACAGGAGAAGCATTGATATGAAGTTTTATACAGAAACATTCGAAAATAAAAACTCTAGCCGTAGTCACGGATTATGGCTAGAATTTAAAATCGTCTTTTCATGACCTCATCTCATTAAAAAGATTATGTTATGATTATGATTATCATGCATTATCATAATTTAAATCTTTGAAATATTTATTATTTATTACATTTTTTTTTTGTTTTTTTTTTACTAGCTTCGAGGAAACTTCACTGGTCATGATAAACGAATATTTTTTTGATATTATATAATTTTTTTTTATTCCATTGTACTGTATGTTTCCCCAAATAAAAAAAAAAAAATTTGTCATTAATATTTGTTCCCCAGAGTCTTAAGTAATGCAGGGCTTTTTTCTTGTATGTCCTGCACGCCGCTAATTTGCAGCAGCAGAGAAAAACATGTTGATGATGATAATGGTGAACAAGCGAAGAAAAGATCGCTGAAATGTCCATGTAAGGCTATTGTTTGCACAAAATTATAGTTATATTCTTTTTAACTAACAAAATCTTACATTTTGTCGATTTAAAACGACATGTTTAAAAAAATAGTTTATGCAATTTACTTGACCCATAGATCTGTAGTAATACTGTCGAGTTGAAATGTTCATTTGAGTCGCGTGCTGGACTCAATTGACCCCAGAAGGTCGTTGGTAGCGCAACAGTTTCGATGAGAAACCAACTCAATTCTCACATCTAATTTGTGTGCGGCGCCCAGGGGTGGACCGATTCTGCAGCGCAAGGGGCAAGATTTACTCTCCGCCAGTAATAAAATTAATATTTACTAGACGCACACCGGTGAAAAATCACGGGAAATAATAATAACGACTTGCCTTGTCACACTCTAATTTATAATGTTTTAATTCCAGCAATTTAAGAACTTTACGGCAGACAGACAGACAGACAACGAAATTATTACGATTGATGATGGTTTGTCTGTACATCAGAAAAGGAGAGCTTTATAATAACGCAAACAAATACCCAAAGGAACTGTATTAAATAAATAATGTACCTTTCCGGTGGTGGCATTTTTCGCCATGTTTTATAACAATACCAAAATTTTGGTGATCGATTGACAATACTGTAAACACACAAGTGTGTGCGAGTACTAGTGGCGTAATATAATTAAGGATTTCTTCTTTTTAATTATTTGGGCAATTTGTGCCATTTAAATAGTTAGATATTTATGGGTAGTATTGATAAAATAATTAAATGTTATTTTTGTTCACAAATAAAAAGATAATAGAAAGAAGGCGACATGACCAGATCACTGTAAAAATAATTGAAATAAGCATTTTAAAATGAGAAAAATGTCTTAAAAGCTGTTGAATATAATATACTGAAATAGAATATTAATGTTCTTTCGAAAGATTTTACTGAGTTACATACTAATGGTAAAATGTAATACGGCTGACACCCAGATGTTTGGAGAAAATTTTCAGTCATTTTTAAAAATACTTTTTTTAAACAATTTTTTAACTCTCGCGAGGCATTGGCTGCATGTTTTAAATAAAAAATAATTAAATATTTTTTCTCAAATTTCATTTTCTGGTTATTATAATATATTTAGGTCGATGCATAATTATCCACCTTTTTTAAAAAAAATATTGTATCATAACCAAAAATGCAAATATACTCAAAACACACCATGTACAATCATTAGGGGGCGTAGTCACCATCAACGACAATTATTATTGCTTCTCATCGGCTTGGAAGACGAGGGCGAAGTCTCGATTCCTTGGGCGAAGAGTGTCCAGTATTCAGTGTCCTAGTGGTGCAACTCTCATCCTCTTCCACAGGCGTTAGATGGGCTTGGTCATCAACATGGGTGGTTCGAGACCCATTCCAGGACATCAGCATGTTAGTTCTATTTTCATAACACAGGCTTTTAGCTCAGTTTGTAAATAGTAAGAATACTTTTCCCCACTAATTTTATTATCTCCATTAAACAAATTACCGAGTTAATTACGGAATTGTGAACGGGAGAAATTTCTATCATTCAAATGAATATTCATTTATCTTTTCGCTCAGTCAATAGACATTGAATAAATACAGATAAAAGGGTTATTTTATTATTATTTGAGGTATTTTTACATACTTTTAACCTTAAAACTGCTATTAATGCTATTAAAATAAAATAACATATGACATACCCCAGACGGATATACTGCAAATTAAAAATGCTTATATTTTAATATTTTGACGGAAATACGGCAAAAAGCTTATTACAAAGGAAAAATATCACTTCAAGTATCCAAAACCACAAAAAAATCATTTTTCAAAAAGTATGGATTTACTGCCTTTTAGCTTAGTGGGGTAGTATTGATGCGACACGTATTTCGTTTTCGCATCTCTATTTCTTTAAAAACAAAAATAATAATCAGCGAATAAACCACTCTCAGCACGCCCTATCGCTAATTGTTTCTTCCCCGTAAAGATCGTTTAGGTCGCGAAACGATTCAGCAGCTTTCCACTCTTTCTCCAAGTGATACGGCATGATGTCGCTTATATGTGTGTGGTCTTCGATATGCATTTTTATTTCCTAACTCTATATATTTCTACTGATATATTTCATTTTTTGAAATGTATAATAGGTATTTACCTGAACGCCAGATTGATTTAAGATTTATATTACGGTCGTTTGACATATTAATGCATCGAAACAAACGGATAACGGTCAATATAAAATATCCGTTTGTTTCAATACCTAAATGAGTCTGTTTTTGAAAAAAAAATCAACGGCTTATTTGCAACCCCTAAATGTTTTGACTTCTCCGAGTGCCGAGGAAAGGCCAGATCCGTCTCTGGACGCGAGCTGGCGCTGCTGCTTTCTCTTCTCTGACCCAGTAAGGCGAGACGACGGCGCGAGGAACGCTCCGCCGCGCTGTGCCGCGCCGCAGCCGGTACGGCATTGGTCGTCTTGCGCAAGCCGCGGCCAATCGGCTGCCGGCGTTGTGCTGCTGCGAAAAGCCGCTGCGGGTTTCTAATCTGCGCAGGCGGAAGGCTTCAGTCGGTGAGGAAACCGCTCGAGTATCTCGACCTCTTGGGTAAATCTCGGATTTGCTAATTCACCCGTTGGCTCTCAGACGGCGCACACTGGGTCGAAACCGTAATTTGAGGGACTTAGGGACCAACTTTCTTTTTTTACTTTTTTCTTTATGCGGATGAATAGAGCTCATTAACCTTATCAATAGTTGTCCTATGAAACTTTTTCCTAAACTTTATAGTTTGGGCAAAAAAAAAAAGTTTTGTATTTTTTGTATGGAGCGGATCAAATAAAATTAAATTTCTGCGAGGTGGTGACTGAACCTGATTTGAAACCTTTTTTTTCTCATACCTTGTCTAGTCTACCATCGTTTGATGCTATTAACGTGTGCATAAACTTGCAACTCTACCAGATAAATGGATCGAAAAAATAAAAAAACGTATATATTTATAATATTATTTTTTATTTTCTTAATTTCTTTTATGTCAAACTAAATACGAAATAGTGAGTACAAGTACATTATAACACAAATAATCAACAAAAAACCCAACAAAATTAGACTAAAAACCAACTAAATGTACACCTAATAATACAACCGCAAACATATTATTTTACAAATTACGATAGTATATGATGTATCAGAGCTAGCAGCAGAAACTTGGCCGGTAGATTCCTGACTATGTTATGAGTCTAAAATGTTCAAGCAACCATGGCCTAATATCAATAGTTATGGAGATATGCAATATCAAAGTTTGCATTTTTTTTTCAATATTTCTTACTTATTTTTTTGCAAAAAATAGAACTATCATTACAGTAAATTATATCTATTATGAAAAATTCATTCGCTTTAATACACGTCGAATAAAATGATAAAAACCTTGCAAAAATTTAAAAAGGCAAACTTTGATATTGCATATCTCCATAACTATTGATATTAGCCCATGGTTGCTTGAACATTTTAGACTCATAACATAGTCAGGAATCTACCGGCCAATTTTCTGCTGCTAACTCTGGTACACCTTGTATATATATATCGTAAAACTACTATCTACAATTGTAAAAAAATAAGTTTTCTGTTGTATTATTAAGTGTTCATTTAGTTAGTTTTTAGTCTAATTTTGTTGGGTTTTTTGTCGATTATGTTATAATGTACTTGTACTCACTATTTCATATTTAGTTTGACATAAAAAAAATTAAGAAAATAAAAAATAATATTATAAATATATAAGTTTTTTTATTTTTTCGATCCATTTATCTGGTAGAGTTGCAAGTTTATGTACACGTTAATAGCATCAAACGATGGTAGACTAGACAAGGTATGAGAAAAAAAAGGTTTCAAATCGGGTTCAGTCACCACCTCGCAGAAATGTAATTTTATTTGATCCGCTCCATACAAAAAATACAAAACTTTTTTTTTTGCCCAAACTATAAAGTTTAGGAAAAAGTTTCATAGGACAACTATTGATAAGGTTAATGAGCTCTATCCATCCGCATAAAGAAAAAAGTAAAAAAAGAAAGTTGGTCCCTAAGTCCCTCAAATTACGGTTTCGACCCAGTGTGCGGCGGCGCTGCCCACGCACGGGAAATGGATTGCGCATTGCATATTTACGAACCGGTCATCATATAACAATTTTTTGATAGATTATTAAATCGAATACGAGGAAGATACTTTTTCCCGATAAATATATAAAAAAATTATTAAATAAACGTAAAATACAAGGTGTAACAGAGTTTGTAGACAACTAGCTGTTACCCGTCAAAAATGACGGAGCATTGGTTCGCGTCTTTGCTAAGCCCTAGTATATATTTATAGTATCTTTTTGGTGGTCCACAGAGTGGCGGCGATAGCAACATGCGTTGAGCGGCCGGTTTGGGTTTGTTGACCCCGGGTTCAATCCCCATCACTGACCGTTTAAATTATTTTTTAGCCGTGAATTTGAACGAAATTTCAATAAATTACGGACGGACAGACAGACAGACGGACGGACAGGCAACGAAATTATTATATTTTTGATGATGTTTTACAGGTTTGAATAAATCATGCAGAAATTTGAAAAATATGTTTTGTACGGTTCTTAAAAATTTTATTTGACTTTTTTAAATTGAATAAATTTTGAATATTCAATATATATTTCTTTAGTCAAACGTTTTACAGAAAATAAGTCAGAAATATTTAAATAAAACATTGATGTTGCTTATCTCTATAACTGTCGACATTTCACCATAAGTGTTAAGAATATTTTCCGTTCAACACTGAACGAGGAAGACTTTCCCGAAGATTTTGCTACTAGCTACTAGAAATTCTGTTAAACGTTTAATTATACTCAAGTAGAGTAAACATAGTTTTATTCCATCCATTTTAATGATTATTATATTACGTACCTACGCGGAAGTATCTACGTAATTGCAGTTCTTGTCAGTTATTTGGACATCACTTTTCCGGCAAATAGAAAACTTCACGTGACCCGAATGTCTGCTGGATATTTGTTTTTAAATTTAGCTGACGGCGAATTTTCTCGAGTGTACTTTTCTTATTTGTATTTGTATTTTTAACAGTGCAAATATATGTTTTCAATAAAGAAGTATATAATGGCGCGGTGCTAAACCTCTCAATAAAATCAATACTATTGAAATGCATAACCTTTGATGTAAGAATACATAATAAGTGACGTGATTATATGGTTTTTCCATTTTACCGATGTAAAGATACATGTAAATATTATCATAATATTAACATCATGATCGAATAAATATATATTTGAAAATGTTAATTTAAAATTTTGCATTTTTTTCTTTCGTGGATAGACCATGATTTGATGTTTGTATGTATAATAATTGAATGTTTCTAGAACACATTTCATCTTTTCAAGTATAAACCCTAACAATATTGTCGGTCGCGGCCGCGGGGCATAAATGAAAACACTGGAAATTAATTAGTCTTTTGTTAGTGCATGATTAATAATTATTTTATTTAATTGACAAAGTCACTTGACACAAATTAAATTAATACACTATTTTTGAATTCGACTATGAACTCTTTATTATCGCTGAGTAACACTTTATTTATCAAGAGCTAGAACATTCCATTTGAATGTCGCACGTAAGTCGCATTTCTTTATTTCGCCAGTTAGGTACTTCGCTCGATTATTTCGCTTAATATCTGTCGCTCCGATTATCTCACGACTGGCCATCCCGGCCGTCGATGTCGAAACAAACTCAATCTGCGTAGCTGTAGGTCCCGCTTTATATACGCAATGCGTTGGTCTTTCGAATTCTCGAGAAGAGTTTTTTGTTTTCCAGTGTTTACGATCTTATTGTTGTCTTCGACACATTACGGAAGATTCTATACGTAATCTCTTATACCATCTCGTAACAATATTATCTTATACAATATCTCTCAATATAACACAATTCTACTCCAATCAAATTTTGGTGTTAATTTGGTTTGAGTAGAATTGTTCACACGTCAGGTTGTTCCATTGGTTGCAATACGGAACGTGAAAACTTTATCTCTATATAACCTCTTTGATAAATTACAATTCGGCCTATCTAGACCAAAGAAGGTAGAGCAGAGACGGGTACGGGTCTCTCTTCTTTGGTCTGGTTAGTACGTGTACGAGAGTTTTGTGCATGTTATGCCTTCCACTATATGTCCGGTCCACTGCAGTTTCCTCGCTTTCTCTTTCCTTAAGATATCTGGGGCAGCACACCCTTCCCGAATCCCCAGGGTTTTTAATATCCTTCCATTATAAAGTCTTGCGCAATATTTACGGCTCAATTAGAAATATTCCACAAGATTAATCTATTTTGTTTCAAATAAACAAATAAAAAGGTCAACCACAATCAAAAGACTATTCCAAAGCTTTGTCCGGTAAGAAGAAAACGGGGGAAAGTTGCCTGGCAAGCCCGTATTACAAGCCTCAATATGATATTCCAAATAAATATATATTTTTCAGTTTAAAAAAGGTCACTTATTAACTAGAAAACCTTCTTTCGTGTTTATTTTTTGCATGGTAACAACAAACATATTTTTTGCGCATATTCTTTTGAATGCGGTCTGGCTAAAGCGCCGGAATCCACAAGCCAGTCGTTAGTACTGAATTCTTTGGAAAGAAAAACTGCGCCAAAAGCATTTGTCGTATTTGTTTTCTCAACTGAGGTACATTGGTTTTTATAATGAAATATCAATTTGCATTTATAACAACGAATTAATTTGTCTGGTACCGGTGTTTTGAGGTTAGGTATCATTGATTTTACACTACTGGCCGATCGCCGTGTTCCACTATTTCTATGCATCTTCCCGCGCTTTTAAGCGATAAATGCACTTTCCGACTTAACCTCAAAATCTGAACTCATATCCAATAACTTGGTCAATAGCATCAGCACTGATTTTCATACCTGAAAGTTCAATTGCCATAATTATTGGGCTAAACTTTTCAGGATGTCCTGCAAGCATCAGCGAGCCAATCCATTCATCACTTATTTCGAAACTCGTCCCATTTATTTTTTGCGCTGTTTCCATCACTTGAGACACATAACTAGTCATTGATTCACAATTTTCGAGGCGAATAGAAATCAATTTTCGAAGCAAACTAATTTTTATTGTGTATCCTGTGCCGTCGAATAACTGTTTTTAAACTTATTCCGCAAGGCGATAACTGTGTTCTCATTTTTGATATGCACTTATATTGTGGGGTCAATGGTCATCACAAGCTTGACTTTTGCTTTTCTTTGCTCAGCCTCACTCAAATCCAAGGCAACGCGTCAATGTCGATGCCTTCCAACACCAAAACATTTCTTGCCGCGAACGCCCAATCATCGTAATTTTCGCGTCCTTTCAATTTCGGTACCTTAACTAGATAGCTTGACGTGAGTAGCTTGTTGGTCTTGTGGTTAGGACTCTCGCCTTGTGATCCAAAGGTCGCGGGTTCGAATCTCACTCCAGACCAGTAAGTTAGTCCGATTTTCATAGCACAAGCGTTTAGTTTAATTTGAAAATAGTAAGAATATTGATGCAACACGAATTCCGTGTTCGCATCTCTGCTGTATTGTCCTGAGAATATAGAGCATCTGAACAAACTCCATCAAAACGTGTGTATCCCTTTTATCTTCAACCTCAAAAATTCACTTCAAAAAAGGTCACATCTCATCCGACGACGCGCATTGTCCTGAGGGAACAACATAGCTAATGTGTGAACATAGCAAACAAATTACTTGCCTAAAAATGGATAATAAATGTATCGAATATTGAAAATTCATTTGCTTTAATACTTGTCAAACAAAATGATCAGAACCAATTTCAATTTCACGATAAAATGTGTTTTCATTTAAATATACTGCATGCACAATTTGTGTGATGGGTGATAATGAGACTTCTTGAGACAGATCACTTACATACGAATGTATAATTCATAACGAAATTCTATATTTTTTATTATCACGGAGGTTTTATAATATGTTGAAATATTTTCAAAAGGAATAAATCGTTGTGATTGTCAAACTATTTTTTAACCGGTTACACATGTCACTTTTAGGTATTTGAGATTTGTACCTGATTGTATCAATGATTTGTATCTGATTGCATCGATGATTTGTATCTGATTATATCGATGATTTGAATCCGATTGCATCGATGATTAGTATCTGTGATATAAATGTTGTCTAGTACAGTAGCCGGCAAACATCTTGAAATTTCACGGCGTAGTGGGGGGAAGTTTGCGCATGTACCATTCCACCAAAGAGACCCAAATTTTGTCTTCTGCGCATTCCCCTACTACGCCAAAATTTTTTAAGAAGTTTGCCGACAACTGTACCGAGGGTTGCCCGTTGCGTGAAAAAAAACAGTTACCAATCGTCGATGCAATCAGATACAAATCTCAAATAACCGTGACCGTTGTTTATCGGTTAAAATACCAACAATAACTAATAAATATTAAGTTAAGTTGAAATATACGCATAAGGTAGGTAAATCTGCTGCTTCTGAAAATAAATTCTGTTTTATATCTTAATAATGATCTTAATTTAAGATATTTGTAACTAATAGTATCTAATTGATGACGTAATCCTTTATATTTAATCAATCAATATTCGATGCATTTAATTAAATCTAGGTATCTACTACAATACTTGTAGGTAGGAACTACTTGAAAATTATTTTAGGTTCCCTAAATTATATTTGTGTATCAATTCCATTACCTATATACTCTGCATTTGTGTCGCTGGCTCCTCGTTCTCGTTTAAATTCCTGAGCACAGAAAGAAAAGTATGAATATTATTTTGTTTGGACGGATGCCTACCATTTTACTGCTATCAACGTACATCCACGATTATACAGTTAATTTTAATTTAAAGTTTAATTTATTTATTTTCTTGTGGTAAGCTGGACACAATATTGAACGCACCTGTTGGAGCAGTATCTAACTACCACGCATCAACCAAACCAAACGCACACTACTGAACGCCATCGGTCGCCCGGCCGCGCAACAAGCGCCCGGCACCGCTCTACCGCTCTCGTATCACTGAACTCTGTATTAGCGTTCCACCGCATCATTTAAATTAAGCGATACCTGTTCCCTTTTACTTCCGAAAAAACTTTGGATCGATTTTTAACCCTTTTCCCGTGATCCAATCGAGCTGAAACTTTGCAGGCAAACTCGTGGCGACGATAAAAATGATCTAACAAATTTTTGTTCAATTTTTTAAAATAATTATAGTATAATTTTGGATTTTTCGAAATTTTAACGATTTATATATTGTTTAATTTTTGAGCCCGAGGCGTGGAACAGGCGCGAAACCTGTTTCAATGAGAAAGGGCGTATAATAAAAACTTGTTTTTATGGGTTAGTTTTTATTTATTGTTCATTATAGTTTCTTATTGAGACGAGAGGTATGTGTAAAAAATATTGTTTATATACTATGAATATATCTGAACTATCCATCCAAATACATTTGGTGACTTTTTAAAAATATAGATGTGTCATGGAATCCGTGACAAATCAATATTATTATTATTTTAGAACTACGCTAAACGTCTGTGGTATGGAAATAACTTGCTTGGTCTCCTGGTTTGTATTTTCTGGAGTTCTTTGACGCATTTCTATGACCTTTAAGGCGGACGTTTCGAACATGAGGGCACTTTTGGATACCAGCAGATCAAGAAGAATCCAATGAATAAAAACGGCGGAAGAACTAGAGTGTTGCTCAAAGCTTCTAGCATTCCGGCCGACTTTACAATTACATTCCGGCTGACATTACAAACTACATATTGTGGAAGCATCTAAAACACCAGCAACATTCGGGTTTCCCAAAATCCATAAGGATAGAGTTAGAGTCTCTTGCAGATGCAGACGGGAAAGACGTCTTCATAAGTAAAGGATTCAGCACATTTTGTTGAAAGGGGTGTTATTACTAGTCAGTTTTGACTTCAAATGTGACATTGAACGACGCCATGTGTCTGTTGGAAGAAATTTACGATTAAGACCTCTGCGCTTTTCGAACACTGCCTAACAAGTGGATATTTCTCTTTCAAAGTGAGCTTTTTCAACAAGCGAAAGGTGTTGTGACGGGTAATTTACTTTCTCCGGTGATCGGAAACTTTTTTAATGGAAAAATTCGAAGAAACTGCCCTGGACACAGCATCATTTACTCCGCAGTTGAAATAATTTGATACAACTGAGTAATTTGTATAAAAAAATGTAAAGAAAAAACCATATACATTTGAAAAATCCAAAATTATACTATAATTATTATTTTTTTTAACTAAAATTTGATAAATCTTCTTGATCGTCGTCACGAGTCTGCTTGCAAAGTTTCAGCTCGATTGGATCACGGGAAAAGGGTTAAAAATCGATCCAAAGTTTTTTCACCCGGCAAGCCGGCAAGCAAGCAAGCAGACGCCACGAGTTAATTGATATAAAGGGAGTAAAAAGAACATGGAATGGATGTTTCGGACACAGGGTCTATAGAAAGCAGATCCATACGAAACGTTGACTACCTGCGAATTTCCACCATCATCCACCACAGGAGAGATGTATTTTGAACACTTTGACTACGACATGTCGTATGCAAAAAGGATATTCCGAGACGAATATCTACAGGAGATGGAAACTATTCAGCGAGGCACTAGAAGGCAATGGTTATTAAAATATAGCACATCATCGTGAAAACCTAAGAATATTTTAAACTTATTATATACCACTAGATCACTAAGCGAGTATCGTATATAGTATAGATTATTGGGATGCCGGCAGGTTCTGAACCAAATTCCCTGTCCTAAGAATGAAGTCTATATCATATATTCCCGCCACCCATGTAACATATTGACGTCTAATCTGAGTTCTTGTTTCGGATATTTGTTTTTAAATTTCACCTTCGCGTCTGTCGTCGCTGTTAATGCGTAGGTTTCAGATCTGTGTTGATATATTAATATCATGTTCATAATATATTAATATCATGTTCAACCTTTTACGTAATTCCAAAATTATGTTTTATTAGCGCATACCTCGATTAATTTAAACATAAATAGACCAAGCTACCGGCTGGGATGATCGTGTTACCCGGCTATTTCAGCAAACCATGACAAGTGGAATATGGAAAGTATTTGCTGTTTTGAAATACTCTCGAGTGTCTAATTTTGTATCTGAGTAATGTGGTAGCACTTTACGTTTTCGAGAGCAAACGAACCGAAATGATATAAAATGTGACAAGCGAGTAATATTAAAGACTTTATGGTTTTCTTACAAGAACGTTAGTAGACTCGTTATTTCTGTCTAATGTTTCTCGCTTTTGTGAAAGAAAAAAAACTATTTTTGAGACACATACTCGTACATTACATATCAAATTATAAAACCATTGCGTATCAGCCAAAAATGACAAGACTTCGTCGCTGCTCTGGTGCGGGGTTAGGTATTGCAACAACTTAAAGATCGTCATAAAAAAGTTTTTAGTTTATTTATAACATATTTTTTATCACAGATTTATAAATTGATTGTCTCATTGTACTTGTATAATACGATGTAGGTGTAACTACAGATTATAAAATTGTACGGAGATGAACTAAGCCCCTTCTCTACGCGAGGGGATTGGCACACAGCGTAATTATGACCCCCTGCGTATTTATGATCCATTTATAATGCGGTTAAAGTATTTATTATTACATAATTAAATTCCCTAGCAAATAAAAGTTTTTTTAGCAATGGACGTATTTTTAATTTAATTTAATTTAAATTTCGTTCTCTACCGAGTTTCTTCAAGTGAAACCATATTTTTGTAATAATACACGACTTATTTACATTTTAATTTACTTTTTAAGAGTATTTTGTTTGTCCTTTTCATAATTGTTTCAAAATTTACAAGCTCGTAGTAATATTTTTAAACAAGTCAAACGTATTGGAAGCAGCTATGGAACCAGACTATGTCCTGAAAAATTTACGTTAGTTTACGTCTATTTATTTCGGTGGTCTGTGAGGTATAACAGAGTTTGTTCATGAATTCTAAAATTTTCACGAAATTATTTTAAAACTAGTCTTATCAAAATAATTTTTGTTTCATATTTATTAATATGGCAGTTACGTTATGGTGAACACGATTATTAAAATTTTCACTAAACTAAACTTTGTGTTACATACAAGACGAGTTATTTTGTCACTGTTTCGAGAGGTGCGATCCCTCTTATCATTGGATGTAGTTATTAAATACACCCGGTGATGAAAGGGATTTCTCTTTACGAAATTGTAGTAGTGACAAAATTACTCAACGTATATCCCTCACCACACTCAAGAATCATAATTCTTTTTGGTATCATTGTTATAAAATATCATCTTTATTATTAATTAAATAAAAATATGAGTTCGGCCTCCATCCCTTTGGTGATAATATAATAAGGCGCTCAATTATGCAATAATAAGACGCTCTCTTGATGACGCTGGATGAGACTTCAGCGAAACGTCGAGATTTGCCTTTCAGTGAAATATACGGTTCATATAAATATATAAAGTTTTATTCAACACATAAATATGTTCAACGACCGTTAATAGTAATAATAATAACCTAATAATAATAATAACCTTGACTTTTAAGTACTCAATGTGTGTATGTGAAGTACGAAGTTAAGTGAAAATTAAAAAAATAATTTTGACTAAACCATTTCACTTATGTCTTTTACTAGTATGATTTAAATTTTTCATATTTCGATATAAAGATGGTACAGTTTCATGAAAAATCACACCATATAAATTTAAATAATAAATCAGTTTTCACAGAAATAGAAACAGAAAGTAAAATAGTTTCCACAGAGCCAGGCACTGTTAGAAATGTAATAAAAATAATCTTTATATGTTTATTTTCAATTTTCAAATTTTGCATGGAAATGCGTCACTCTTCTTTTCGAACGGAAAATTTATACATTAGAATCTCTCGCGCCAAATAAAAATGTCAACACTGTACATATTATTCTTGTCTACGAAGTAAGTGATAAAAATTTTGTTACGATGGTAGCTAAAATGACATTTTAATATTTTGAAAGAAACAATTGTAAACAAGACAATTGGAAGATACCGCCACATTTACTACGAAGTAATAATTTCAAACAAAAGCTTTTGTGTTAATGATATGAAGTACCTATTCAATAAATTAATATTAGGTCCTTACATATGAAATTGGCGTTTTGCCGTACTGGCAAATTTGATCTCAAATATCTTCTATGGTTATATATGGTTAGGAATTCCAAATCCAAATTAATACAGCTATTTACTCATGTATTTGTGTTTTGAAAATTATAATTCATTTGTTTTTTCCTCAATTGTTTTTTTCTTTGCGTCACTCGGTTTACAAAATGAAAAACTTGAAATATCGCGTTATTTACGAGTACGAGTTCCACCGTGGCACCAGTGCTGCAGAAACGGCTCGAAGGATTAATGATGTGTATGGCGACGGTGCCGCAAAAGAAAACACAGTGCGTTTTTGGTTCCAACGTTTTCGTTCTGGAAATTTCGACCTGCAGAACAAGCCCCGTGGACGGCCGGAGACCAAAGTTGATAATGAAGAATTGAAGGCTATTGTGGAAGCGGATCATCGCAAACCACATCCGAGTTAGCTGCAGGCTGCGGTGTTAGTGATAAAACTATTTTAATCCACTTGAAGCAAATTGGTAAGGAGAAAAAGCTTGAAAGGTGGGTACCTCACGAATTGAGTGAAGCAAATCAACAAACGCGCGTTGACTGCTGCGTTGCATTACTCAACCGGCACAATAATGAAGGGATTTTAAATCGAATCATTACCTGTGATGAAGAGTGGATTCTGTACGATAATCGGAAGTGCTCATCGCAATGGCTGAACCCTGCCGAACCAGCCAAACCATGCCCCAAGCGAAAATTGACTACAAAAAAGTTACTTGTGAGCGTTTGGTGGACTAGTGCTGGTGTCGTTCACTACAGCTTTCTTAAATCTGGCCAGACGATTACGGCAGATGTCTATTGTCAGCAACTGCAAACCATGATGGAAAAGCTAGCTGCTAAACAACCGAGGCTGGTTAATCGCTCTAGGCCACTGCTGCTTCATGATAACGCTAGACCACACACTGCACAACAGACGGCTACCAAATTAGAGGAGCTTCAATTGGAATGTCTAAGACATCCACCGTACTCTCCGGACCTTGCCCCAACAGATACCATTTTTTTCGAAATTTGGATAACTTCTTGCAAAGGAAAAAATTCAACTCCGATGGGGCAGTCCAAACCGCCTTCAAAGATTTTATTGATTCCCGTCCGAATGGTTTTTTTAGTAAAGGGATCGATGAACTACCTATGAGATGGCAAAAGTGCATAGATAGCAATGGTACATACTTTGATTAAATAAATATATTATAATAAAAAAAATCGGCTTTATGTTCCTCCCATACTAAACGCCAATTTCATATGTAAGGACCTAATATATAAACACAGATTCCGCAATGAAGCTTAGCATTGAATATAATTATTAACTAAACGTAAACCATAGAATAAATGTTAGTGTCTATATAATTATACAGTTATATTAAATAGTTCATATGAGTAATATAGAGAGAGTCCAAAATAAGTTGTTTAGATAAATCAATTATAAGCTTAGCATAACGTCGAGTAACATTGATTACAACATTCTTAGATCTTTTTGCTTTCTCAATAAACTAGAAACTAGAAGAATAATGACGGACTTTCTCTTTTTACGCAAATTAATAAACGGAACTATCGACTGTCCTCAACTATTAGAACGTATCTGCTTGCGTGTTCCATCTCGTGTAACTAGTCATGCAGGTTTACCTTGGAAACTGCAGCTATTAACTACGTTTTTAATTCCCCACTGCAAAGGCAACCTAGACTAGCGAACAAATCCGGGCAACTTTACGTTTTTGCCACATGCTTTATAATATTTAAACATATTTTAAAATGTGTAAAAGATTACTAGTATTCGTCAGACTGAACTCAAATAAATGGATTGTAATTCAGTTGTCTATGGGGTGAGATAACAAAATGTTATATAATTTTTTTACTGTATTACGCTTTACTAAACTTGTGCTATTGTTTTCTACTTTTTATATATATTTTTATATTTTTTGCTATATTATGCTTTCTTTAAGCTTCTGCTTTTGCTATATACTTCTTTTTTTAACTTTATATTATATTTATCTTTTAGTATTGTGCTACTGTTATGTATTTGCTTTCCACATTATATTATTATATTTTCTTGTTTTTATTTCATGAGCAATTACTATGAATTATGAAAAGTATTCATTTATTTGACGCTTAACCTTATGTGTGTAAAAACCCTCAATGGCGTTAATTAATAAATAAATAATGAAATAAATAAATATTGATATTTTACAAAGATTTTAGTTGTTAAGTAGACCCGAGCATTCTTAATCTGATCGAACCCTAGATTCTGATTACACAAACTTCAAAGATCTTTATGTATGTATTCTACACTAGTGATGGTCAAATCGTTATTTTAACTGGTTGGTTTAAATGGTTACATCTGGTACATTTATTGGAGATTTGTACCTGATTATATCGGCGGTTGGTAACTGAGATTTAAGTGTTGTTTAGTACCGATGATTGTCCATTGAAATACAAAAAATCTGTTATTAACCATCGAAATAATCTGATAAAAATCTCAAATAATGGTTACTATGTCACCGGTTAAATTACCATCACTAGTTTACACTAATATAATATAATATAATATAAAATAATATAAAGAGGTAAAATTTGTAAGTTTGGATGTAGAAGCTAATCTAATGATTTCAAAAATTCTTTCATCAATATTTAGAATGGACTTTCAGAGTAGACATAAGATGTATCCCGTTAAAATAAAAGTGCTTTTCGTGGTGACCTCTTTTACAACTAAAGTCGACGAAAAAATGGTCGAGCGATCCGTTTTTTACGAACACTTCCATCTTCTTCTTCTTAAAATTAGGCAATCCGCCCTCAAAGAGCGATTTGCGCCATTTTACAGGTTATAAATGAGATGTTTCGAAGAAAGGATATGATGAATTATATATTTATGTAATTTACTAACAAGAGTTTTGATATTATCGTTATCTGATTAGGTGAGTTCATAGCAAGAAGATGGCAAATATTGGTTGGGAGTTGAAATTTAGCCTCGATCAGCTCATTGTGAAGGGTATTAGAGTTCCGCAATGGGCAGGCAAAAAACATGTGATCAAGAGTCTCCTCCTCCGAACCACACTCACATATCGGACTGTCCACTATGTTCAGTCTGAACAAACGAGCAGCTACTAGACAATGGCCAATTCTCATTCTAGAGATTATGGAGATAGTTCTTTTGGAAAGCTTTTTATTTCTTAACCAGGGTTTGCTAGGAATATTTGTCTGTATACTTTTTTCCCTTAACGGTAAGAAATATTTAAATACTTTCTATAGTTGTAGAATTTAAAAAGTTCTATAAAAAGTCCGCGATGATACACGTTTTGATAAAATATGACTATTAGGTAGTTACTTAAAATCTACGCGCGCGAAGTCGCGCAGGTAAGCTAGTATGTATATAATTTTTAAGCTGGCTGTGTAAGTATTATTTGATATTCAAAATCTCAATTATACAAATTTTAAAAAAGCATTTGTTTAGTATGTTAATGCTGATTAGATATTTATATTGTCAAACAAAATAACTGGGTAATGATCTACAAATCTTATAGTCTGTAGAAACGTAAAAAAAAACAAGTGTATTTTGTTAAACCTCAGGAAGAAACATTGAAAATGTTTTTATAAAATGGGATAGTTTTTTAAGAAGTTAAATGTACGTTTTAAATGTTAGTTTTCGTAGTTAATTTAAGTTTTAAAATTTGGATTAAAATTTGTGAAAAGTTATGATTGTTTATTAATTTATTCGACAACGTCAAGATTCTTATACAATAACACCGAAGTACCTTCTTATTACGCAATCTCCTCAGAGTGGACTGGAGGCTTAAAAATATCAACAGTAATGTTCTATGATAATGACCATCAAATAGACATCTTTAATATCGTATTTATATTCAAATTACTTCTTAATTATTATTATTATTACGTAATAGTTGTAATGCTATTGCGAAGTATTTACGTAAATGCAGATAGAGGATAGCAGGTCACTTATTCAAATACAGCTCAAAGATAAAGATGCAATTTTCATGGGAGTCGTAAAGAGTCACTCGTGTATTATGACATAAGTGATTACCATTTTATATAAACAATGGTGTGTGAGAGCGGAGTTGTCGTTTTTTAAAATTATTTTAGATGTGAATATACGTTTTAAATTAAATAATAATCAATCTAATCGTCGTGTTGTGAAAGTCTATCTGTTCCGTCTATTGGAACAGGTGTGGAAACATGGAGCCTTATAAATAAAATATATTATTTTTTAAATTATTAACGAAAGAAGTGTGTATATATGATATTCACTCGCCTATTGAAATTGTCAATTTTTCAATTAAAAGCTGTGTAGAAAAAAGTTTTTGAGTATTTTAAATAAATTTTGGAAACTGCGTTTAAGATATCCATATTAAAAGAGATACTAAAAGATGGAGGTGGTCTGAAATATTTTTAGAAGAGATATAGGTAGTTTATTTAAATGATCTTTTTTGAAAAGCGAACATTTTTGTGATTTACGCCAAGACAATGTCATATTTGGGTCGGTAAAATATTTACAAAACAGTATTTCGAAATAATAGTAGCGAGACTAAATTAAAAAGAGTATTATGTAAGAATAGAATAGATAATTTTCTTTCAGATATACATGGGCGTGATTATATAATAAAAATACAAATAGGTAAATAATACATAATAACTCTAAACTGGCCCCGATTTCGTCACAGCTGTAACGGTGATTAAGATATCTGTTGGATAGCATGAGAAATCAAACATTCTTATGAAATACTAATAAATATTCTTATGATGGCATAATAATAAAATACTGATCTACAAATCATAAGAGTTGATGGGAGAGAAGACAAGTCGAGTGGTAGAAATACATAATATTTGTAATATCTTCTGCACTCATGCAAGTGTCGCATCGGTTCGGTAGCAACAAAATAAAACAAAGTAATAATCTTCAATAAATTTTTAATATTTGATATAAATTACTTTTATGATGGTCTAATGATTTACAAAAAATAAGTCAGAAATATTGGAAAAAATGCAAACTTTGATGTCGCTTATCTCTTGAAGTGTTGACATTTCACCAAAAGTGTAAAAAATATGTTTTATTTAAATTTGTAAGAGGAAGACTCCCCCGAAGTTTTTGCTACTAGAGATGTGTGTAAGATGAGTGTGTAAGATGATCTTTGATGCAGGGATTATGTTCCACGAGATTCTTTAGATATTCGTGTACGAGTAGACACACCAAGGCTCAGAGGTTTGAGCCTTGAGACACTTAGGGCTAAAATAGTAGGTACAGTGGATTTTCTATATTAAGTGCGCGCAGCATTTCCTTGGAGTGCCATGGCCAAACAATCAAAAGTTTTATCTCAACTACATCCATGAGATTTATCTGATCGTTTTTCATTCCGTGGGTGCGGACCACAAGGGAGTTCTAACAGTCTGTGGATATTTTGCATTTATAAAATCATTGAACCTAGAATCCTTTATTCATTATCATTGCCGTGCGTGCGTGGTGTTGCAGTAGCGTGCATAATTTGATTTGCATCGGTAATTACATAATTTTATTTGGGTACGTACCCGTTGCTCACGAAGGAACGTGTATTTTTTCAATCTTCCACTTCGAAATAAATATTGTAAAACGGAGTATTAATAAAATAAAAACATTCGTCGAGGACGGTATTGATTGTTGATGCCATATTATTTTTTTCGCAACTCTTTAACGACCTATTTCAATAATGGTATATATTATGCTAACTTGCATAAAAAATGTACAAAATTTACAAAGCCAAGGAACATTAAATTGTTCGTGACAATAACATAATAACACAATAACAAAAACCTGCTATTTTAGTCAATTACTGTTTCATACACATCGTTTTTGCCAGATACCTGTTTAATATAATTTGTAATTCAAATTGCATTCAGATTATTAATAAAAATATGTACAAATGGATAGAGGTAGATGTTTATCGATATTCACGCGTACAAATTGCAAAGAGAACGTTTAAATGAATGACTTAATTTTAGCGTTTTACCTACCATTACTTTGGTGTTGCTCTCGGCAGATTTCACCCATTGTGGAGAATGCAATTGCGCTCTTTTAATTATTTATTTAATTCAGTTTAATATTAGAAGAAGTTGGAAAAAATCCAATAATTATTGATTATCTGATAATTAATTTTCCTATTTTGAAAACCATTGGTTCACAGTCGTCAAAGAAAAGTCTTCTGGTTTGTGTTTTCTGGGGTATGATTTTTTGATATGATATTCTGGGGTATGGTATTTTTACTATATTTCTGGCCGACGTTTCGGATCCCATTGCAGGGTTCATTTGTTAACACATCAGCTCTGGTGATGGACCCTGCAATGGGATCCGGAACGTCGGCCAGAAATATAGTAAAAATATGGTGACAGAAAACACAAACCAGAAGATTCTGGACGGTCGTGAAAACTTAAGAACAGTCAATGAAAAGTATTATATTATGTGGGAAAAAGAATTTCTTTAATGCCTCGGCCGTTAAAACAAAACTCCTAGTTCCGCCCCTATTCAAAACCATTTCAAACAATAGAAAAGGAACGCATAATATGTATTAACAAATTGATAAATTTAGTTCACACATTCAATCTAGTTTTACTAAGATTAAAATGAAATATTGTTTGTAAAAAATGTGTTAATGTAGAGCCTAGTGGCATATTATATAAGTGCATTTGTGTACCCGGTAAATCCTGTCCAATTATTATGTTCGAATACCTACTTTAAAATAAATCATAATCTGTAAAACGTCATTATTTTTATCGTTGTGGTGACAACTCCGACACTAACAAATGTAAGACACAAATAGTAAAACGTTTGTGGTATTGGATAATTGGTGTGATCATTGTGATTAAATGAAATTATTAGTAATGTAATAAAAATCACACGTGATAAAATAATAGAAAATTTGAAAATTATTATCCATCAATTACTGGGTATTGTAAAAATCAATGTAGAATACTTACTGCTCATAACTTACTTGCCTACTGTAAATGCTCGTTACTTGTGCACTGTCGTGATGCAGTTGCAGATCTTGAGAGCCTTGTAATCCATCATATTGCGGAGACGAGGTCAGTATCCGAAAGGAGAATGCCAGTTATTTACGCAAACAGGTACGTATTTTTTACCAAAACAGTTTTTATAATATTTGTGTTGCGTAAGGTCAAGTGATTCTTGAATGGCTTTGTACATGCCAAAATTATCTCGTAAAGGTCAACGTAATAAAGGTAAAAGCTCAGATTAAGTCCGTCCAATTCGATATTTCGTTATCTGTATAGTAAATTTCATTTAAAAAAGACAATCGAATTACAACGTGTAAGCCGTGCGTACGACGCACATTGTTTCGTTGTGTTAAGGTACTGATACACATGCTTATTAATGGCACGTGAGCATGCGCAGTATTGACCTTCTTTAGATCTTGCTTATTAGTGGCATGTGTGTACGCACATTGCTAGTAATAAGTATGCTCATTAGTGGCATCAAAAATCAACCGCCGGTTGATTTATGAGCATGCTAATGTCATTCACCATGAGAAGGGGTATCTTTTGAGCAAGTGTGAACAGGCTTGCTTATTATGAGCATGCTTATGTCATTCGCGGGCTTCGCGGCTAGTATTATCAATGCGATCTTCTCAGTCCGCGACAGATGAAACAAATATGGCGCGTTGGGGAGATGATAAAACATTACTTTTCGTGACTTATTATAGGAATCACGAATGTCTGTGGAATACTCGGTCACCGTTGTGTAAAAATAATATAGCAAGAAATAATGTTTATGAAACTTAATAAAAGGCATGAATGATTCTAATCTTACAATAAAAATTATAAAAACTAGAATCAAAAATGTGCGGATGGAAACTCGGGAACTGTTTTGATTTATTGGTTCACTTGAATTTTCTATTTCAGTTTGCAAGTTTCCATTTTGAACAAGATCGTCTCTATTCTATGACAAGAGCATGCCATTAATAAGCATGTGTGTTTGATGTTAGCTTTGAGCATGCTTATTTATGAACATGCTTAAAATAAGCATGTTAATAATGAGCAAGTGTGTACAGTTGTTAGGGCATGCTCATTAGCATGCCACTAAGAAGCATGTGTATCCGTACCTTTAGTGTTTACGGGTATAAACATCAACCCAACGTAATAATGTTTTTTGATTTGCCGCATCACATATCCGGAATGCAGATAAGTGCATTAGCGATAAATGCTTTCGAATCGTCGGGAGATGTCGATTTGAAGACATTTGTCTCTTATTTTAGCTATAACAAACCAATGCAATGGTTATATTTGTATCTCTTCAAAAACAAACATTAATAATTTAACAACATCAAAGGTTATCAATTATATTTATCATCTCCCCAGACATCGTATTATTGTTTTAATGTACGTTTTAAACTAAAATGTAAATATCAATTATCACAATTACGCCAAAGAAGTATGACTTCTATCGCGGAAACATGAGTATACGCTCCTCCATTTTTTTTGACATGGTGAGATATACAAGGTACATGTTACATGCATTTTTGTGAAATATTTAAGCAGAGAAATACCAAACAATATAAAATATATCTATTTATGCAAAATAATTGTGTATTTATTTACTTATTTCACTGTTCATTCAGTGCAATATTTTATATTATATATGGGGCATAAAAGCAAAAGCAGTAATATCCAAAAAATTAAAAAATGTTTTGAATGTAGATTTAAGATTTTTACCTATTTATACCATCCAAAATCATATTTTCTAAAGATTTATAGACTATATTTCCTATTAAATCTCGAATTCAGTACATTGTAAATTAGTAATCCTCGATGACTGCTTTCAATTTTTTTTGGATATTGCTGCCTTTTGAATTCTAAGTCCTTTGCTCATCAAACAATTTTGTGAAGTGTTTTTTTTTTCTCCTCTAATAAGTCTTATACTGTCGCCGACTTTTGTATTGTATTAATGAAAATCCTCATTTAGTTTTATAAATAAATAAAAAGAAAGTAAATAAAAAAATATAATCGAAGAAGCCATCAATTGAAACAAACACGGTGGTAGTAGTGTATACTCTGTATCTATTTAAGCTATGAAATGGAATGTAGCAGATAAGCATCACCGCCGGAACGGTACCTCGCATTTAGTTAATTCTAAAAATATATACGTTTTATTTGTGCTAATTGTTTATTTTAAGTTGTAGTCTGTGTGGTTCACTTCCTTTTTTATAAATAATAATGTGTATTACAGGAGCTTTCTTCGTATTAATACATATGTACGTACATAACAGTGTCAGTACTGTATTCGTATTACAGTAGACACATATTCGTATGTGTCTTACATATTCAGTAACTCGTTGTGAAGTATTCTGGTCAATTTCATTGCAATCTTTCTAATCGAAATCTCAATCTATACAGAATTAAAAAATACAGATAATTGGTAAAGATGTGATTAAATTTAAAATATCATACGTTGTTTATATTTTTATTTTGTTAACTATCTGCAACCTGTCAAAAATGACGTTTTTCTACGTGTCCCTACAGGTTCCTAAAGAAGAAGTACTTATTAAGAATAATACTTATTTATAAAAAAAGAAGAAAAAAAAGTTTTTATAAAATAAGTTACGGACAGACAAATGGACAGATAACGAAATTATTATTATTGAGATGATTCATATTTCAAATTTCATATCTGTTTAAGAGCCAAATACTAACATTAGGATTAAACGTCTCTGCTATATTGAAATTCTATTAACTCGTGTTTATTTCGGTCTATAAAGCAATAAAGCTGTGGCGTCACATTGCCTCAAAGTTATTGCTAAAATGTTCAGAAACTGTATATTTGGATGTATGTTTCATACATTTATTCCATAAATTTCATGTTTTGAAACAGCGCAGCTTGAACGAAGTTTATCTTAATTTATTTGTTTAAATTTAGTTAAGTAAGGTTTTGTGTCTTAAGTATTCCGCTTAAAGTTTTGAAATCCTTAGAAATTGTAATGCTGTGACCCACACCCCGTTTAATACGGGTAATAGTTTACAAAAGTTTATGCCCCCAACTGGCATTGTTTTCCAGTAATGAAATAAAATAAAAAAAGGTTTAAAATCCCTTGGGAGTTTAGCTGCTTAGTGGGCTAATTTACTCAATATCCCATGAATCATAGAAAATATAAGTGAGGGATATAAAAGCAAAGGCAGCACTAAGATGAATACAAAAAATCTGTCACTACGCAAATAAATTTTTCTGGAATTTATGAAATCTTATAGGAAATAAGTTTTTAAAAACAATTGCCACCTCACTTTTCCATTTATGTAGGTACCTACTTGTATAAATAAATATGTAACTTTTAAATATGGATATTACTGTGTTTGCTACCAAATAGTGGACACGCTGTTTTTGTTATTTACATAATTGGATATTGCTGTCTTTGCTATAATTTTTCAGTCTAAAATCGACATCAACTCTCACTTCAATATGAAGCGGTCATTTTGTCACATGACACATCCTAGGATGGATATTGCTGCCTTTGCTTTTTACACAATGAGGATATTGCTATCTTTGCTTTTAATAGTGATGATTTTGAAAGGGCTAGAGCTATATTTCCTATAAAATCTCCAATTCAGTACATTCTGAATATTAGGGGAGAAAGGGGTAATGGGAGTCATTTAAGCAAGAAATAAAATGAAACACGAAATTTTTGTTTAAACTTTATGAAAATCAACTCTTATGGTAGGTAGTTTAACTATTAAACTATCAGTCTTAAACAGTTTCATTACCTTTGGAATAACACATTCCTAGCTATTAAACTTAAAAAAAAACAACTTTGACCACCGTTGTCCTACACTAAGGGGACAATGCGAGTCAGCCTAGTCTAATAATTGTCACACACACAACCTCGTAGCGAATCCCAGCCTGCGCACTCTGCGTGTGCCCACAACCTGCAAGAAGTGCACCTGTACCATTCTTCATTGTTGTGACCAAATTCGCCACATACTAGGCAATTATTCATATAGTCGTCTTCGTTGTCATCAAATATCTTATAAAGACTAATATCTGATTCCGAATGAGGTTTTTGCTTCATGCTTTTTGATTTCGGTACTATGTTTTTTCTTTTGCTTCTCTAGCTGATGGAGTCGACTCTCATTGCCTGAATTGCAGTAACTCTTATTACCCGAGTATACCTAATGTATTAAAAAAATTGTGAAAAAAATATTTGCTGTTAAAATACCACAAATGTTTTCTAAATCTATGATTTTCTATTTATGATTTAAATTATGTCTTAAAAATCATAACTTTGTTGGCCGATTTAAATAATCCGCGGACCGCGCGTTGTTCATCGATGGTTTACTATTTTCTGTATTTAAATATTATAAATCCAACCTATCACAGTTAACTTACAAGTTGACCATGGCCCAGTATTCTTTGAAAGACAACATGAATGAACAAACGCATTTTTATGATGCACACACTTAAACGGCCGTTCCAAGATGTATGTCCGATGTAATCACAATATCGACCAAATAAATGGAAACACTTTACTCTATACCTATTTTTACTACCTTTATATTAACACGTGGCGGGTTTTTGCGTCTGTTTGACGCAAAAACTTTGGATCAATTTTTAACCCTTTTCCCATGATACAATCGAGCTGAAACTTTGCAAGCAGATTCGTGGCGACGATCAAAAAGATCTATCAAATTTTCGTTAAAAAAATTAATAATTATAGTATAATTTTGGACTTTTAAAAAAAATTTTTAATTTTCATACAACTGAGTAAGTTGTATGAAAAGACTCCGACGCATCTGGTAGACACGAAAACTGATAAAATAATAATTTTGCATTTTTCGAAATTTTTTATCCCTTTCGTAGCGTCGCCCAACGCATAGGTTAAGCGCCTTACTTGTTTCCACCAGTAAATGAGAAAGGGAGTATAATAAAAACTTGGTTTTTATGGGTTAGTTTTTTTAAATTTGAAAGTAAAACATAGGTGTACCAGTATTCCAGGTATAAAAAAATTAACAATAATTATTTCAAGTAATTTGAAACAACAAGTAATGATTTTACAGCAGTTACAATAACATCTTAAAAATATTACAGATTCTTGTATAAAATATTATTATAATCTGATTATGGATTGGATGCGGATATCGGTATTACAGACACGAAAACAAACGTTTCTATTATACAAGGTGTAACGGAGCTAGTCTACTATTTTACATGTAGATTTCTGCCTAAATTATGAGTCGAAAACGTTCAAGCAACAATGTCCTAATATCAATAGCTATGGAGATAAACGACCTAAAAGATTGCATTTTTTTTCAATATTTTCAACTTATTA
>JADDOH010018049.1:0-7500 GCA_016648135.1 Agrypnia vestita
AAACAGTTTTCAGACCCGCCCGAAAGAATACTGTTCGCATTCTCTAATGCCCGAATTCAGAGTCAATTCTTAGATGATTCAAAGTTTAAGGTATGCCTTAAAAGTGATATTTTGTACTGAAAATTATGCTTTTAATGCGTACCTTAACCTTTAAATCATCTAAGTGGTTCCTCTGAATTCGGGCCTAAGTGAATTTTGTTTCACTTCTTCTATGTGCACTGATGAATTGTTGCTTAATTTCTTGTCGGCTGTGATGACTTGACTGATAGAAAAACTGAAAAAATCCAGATCGATTTCAGACTGTTCTTTCAAGTCCTGGAATATACTCAAACGATTGGCTATCTGAGCATCGGAAAGCATATGCGGATTGAATTTCACTGCGACAGTTTCATCTGTAAATCTTCAGTCAAAATGCGTCCAGTCATTTGCTCCAAATCATTGATTGTTCTATGATGTCAAACATAATCACATTCCCAGATTTTTTTTAAATGTTTTCCTTTTCTTCTGGAAGTTAAGGGACAAATCTGTCAGGGTTGAACTTCAATTGACATTTGACCAATTTTAACATGAGAAAACCACTCATAAATCATAGCATGATTCAAAGCTTTCTCCTGTAAACCCTCTGAAACATTGTGACAGTTGATGTTGCTGATTTCCCGACAGGAAACTTGATGTAAACACATTGCTTATATGTATGTTAGAAACATAAAAATATAAACTTGGGATTGGTTAACAATATGATTTTTAGGTTTCACTTATTTATTATAAATTAATTTTTGCATAAAGTTTATCGTCTCTGTGTATATGATGTTTTAGTACATTCTGAGATAAACAAATAAAACTGTCTTAAAAAAGTAGATTTATAAAAAATATTTTAAATATTTACTAGGCAGACTTTCCAGATGAAGGCAATGTTTCTTTTAGTATATCTCCATTATGTATATGAAAAATCGACAAATTGATTTGTTCATCTCAGAATATACTAAACGACACATAGTATTTATTATATATACAGCGATGTTATGTTAGGTCAGTATACGGCTTTATCAATATGTTACATTTATGCATTTTGTGAATAATTTCTTTCAGTGTTCTGGACCATCTATGGAGCCCACGTTACATTCAAATAACATTCTCTTAACTGAGCATATTAGTCCTAGACTAAAAAAAATTCAGAGAGGGGATATTGTTATTGCTAAAAGTCCATCAAATCCTACACAAAACATTTGTAAACGTGTTATAGGACTTCCTGGGGATAAAATGAAGGGACAATATTCAATACGAGGGCAGATAGTTCCCCGAGGGCATGTCTGGTTGGAAGGAGACAACGCTTCAAATTCATCAGATTCTCGTTTGTACGGACCCATTCCACAGGGTTTAATTAGAAGTAGAGCTCTATGCAGAGTATGGCCTCTAGATAGCATTAAGTCATTAATTTAATGAAATATGATTTTGTGTTAAACATAGACAGAAAAATAAAATTATTTCACTGGTTACTTTCAAATTTGTGAATTTTTTTAATATGAAAATAAAATATTTATATTGTTATCTTGGAAAAGTATACAGAATTGCTATTGTTCTTCTTACTATATTTCACTCACAGATGAGCAATTTTACATTTCAAATATGTATTTTGTGTATGTATTAATTTTTTAATTATAAGTTAAGATAATGTTGATTTGAGAAAGTAGCTTGATGTAAGAAAAAATATATAGGCCAGTTGTGGCCACTACCCCGGTTTTGGCCACTTGGACATTCAAAGATGTATAAATAAGGCAATGAAAACATTTTTGTTATTTTATTTATGCCGATCAATTCTTTAACATCTGTTTTGTTTTGATAAATAACAGCTGTACCGCCATTTTCTTCCTTTGAGTATCGGTTGAACTTCTTGATGACTTTCATTAAAAATGATTAAATTCTTAGCAAAAACGATAAGGGCCCGTGGATGAGTAATGTGAAAATAACTTTTTAATCACTTATGTTTGTATTCGTGAATCAATTTAGCCTATTGAATCCTAGGAACATTGTTTGAAGGTTATTTCATAATTTAGATTATTTCTTAGAAGATAAAAGCCACATGGCCACAACTGGCACAGCAATCTTACTTGTGTCCTAGTTTTGGCCATGGACATGGCCACAACTGGCTCACATAGTGCGTTAGTTTTGGCCACCTTTTTTGAAAAACATTAACACGGCTCGGCTTATTTTTTATCCGCTTCGCGGAAAAAAATGCGATCGGTCACTCAAATGATACTACCACCCAATTTATGGAAGGTATTTTAGCCACAAGATAAGGAAGCGGGGAGGGAAAATAAGACTCGCGAAAATCGATTGATTCTAATTTATTTTACACAAAAATATTTAGGCAGGTTGGAAATACATACAATGAAATACGGAACAAGAAAACCTTATATTGAGAAATTTGGACATTAATTTACTATGAACGAGAAGGGTTGAATACTTAAAAATAATTTACAACTACCCTAATTATCCTGGAGCGAGTCGTGTCCTTCGTTGCAGCGTCTCGGCACAACATTCTCGTCGTTTCTGCCCGGAGATGATGACTCCTGATGGTCACTGCAGTCTCCACCTGGCATCATACTTCCCGTCTCTGCTTATGCTCTTTCTTCTTGTTTTTCTTCGTGATTCTTCTTATCTTTCTGGGCCCTTAGCAAGCTACTCAGTCCACCTGCTAGCCCTTTGTTGCTTCTTCGCTCTTCGTCTGCTTCCATCGATGTGCATCATTCAGCGGCTTCCTCGTTCGTTATCGCGGCGTCGCAATGCGTCTTGCCGACTGCCCTCTTCCCTCCAAAATTCTCCGATGTACTCTCAACATCGACTCTCTGATGGACTCCTCTCCATCAAATTCTCTGACGAACTCTCTCCATCGAACTCTCCTCTTCTCCTCTCAGAACTCCCTCAAAACTTCCTGACGTCCTCTCACCGAATTTTCTAATGAACTTTCTGCTCTGCGGCTGCGTCGGGCATTATATCATCTCCGTTTTTGGGATGTTCCCGCCGCGCTGGAGGGAGTTGCTTACCTCCATCTGATTGGATCTCCGGGTGGTGCCAAATGATCGTGACTGTATATTGGTTGGAACAGATCTCCCAGCCCCTTTTGAAACCCGATCGAAATATCCAACCTAAACGTTGTAGGCCAAATTTTCGAGTAAAGTCATACATAGTTCTTATATCTACACACAGCAAATATTAAAACTATGTAGGTACATACACATTACAATGATAATTTCCTAATAATTATCGCACTTAAAATTACGGTAATTATTATAACTAAGACCATAATATTTCCTTATAATTGTAACAAAAAAACATACTAAATCAATTAAAATTAAATCTTATAATTGAATCTTATCCTCATTACACACAATATACTACATACCTTTAAATTAATCAAAATTAAACCAACACATTGTCGTCATCACAATTGTTTAATTAATATCATTTTTATGAATCAATGCCCTGGTGGCTTTTTACACTTAAGTAAAAAACTAACAATGTAAAACATAGAATGCTACGTAATAAAGTTAATAATATGTATATACATAATAATTATTTCCTTATCATTAGATTCCAACCTGCCCTTGTATAATTTAAATTATAAAACCTAAGAACATTCTTTAAAAAAAACACAGCAAATGAGGAACAGTTGTGTATTTATCGAATCAAGATCATCAGCCCTGATGATGGACACTGCAATGAGATCCGTAATGTCGGCCAGAGAGGTCAGATACGCATGGCAGAAAACTACAAGCAGAAAATTCTTTTTTATCTTTTCAAATTGATCTGTCCAGGTATTGTGTGGTATTAAAAGTTACCTCATTCTTTATCTACAGGCACGACAAGCTCATAATTATAATAAAATTCATAATTTTCCTATAGTTACCTACCTATCTTGTTTTATTTTTATTCTAAATGTTAAGAAACTTTATAAAAACTAAAATAGCCAGAACTGGCACAATGGCATGGCCAAAACTAGATAAAAAGTGGCCAGAACTGGCACATTTGGACACGTTTATGTTTCTATTTTAAATTATATTAAATTTTATATTTTTTTTTCTGCATTTTCAAAAGAGTAGTGAATGTGCTATATGGGGAAATTTAAAAAAAAATGTTTCTGACTATTTTTGAGTTCGTAGTGATGCACAGTTCGCAAAAAATATCTTAAAGTGGCCAAAGCTGGCCCTTCAGCCCTATATTGGTGTATGACAATTAGTACAATATTTATAGACAGAATTTTCTCAGGTTATAGGAATAGTGTGATTTTTTACATAGTGGTATTGTATACTTAAGTACTTAAAAAAATAGTGTGATTTTTTACATAGTGGTATTGTATACTTAAGTATAACATATTGCCGAATAAAATGGCGTTTCGGAGTTACAGCCAAAAAAATAAACATCAAAAATGTACCGAAAACTCGAGCTTTTAAAAAAACTCAACAGATGTCTAAGTTGATCTATAAAAATTGAAATCGTTTCTAACTTTTCTAAAAATAAAGTTAGAAAAAAACTAAAAATGTAGAAAGATAGGTAATTTTAAATTCTACAGATCGTGAATGTCAGAAAAAAATTAAAGTCTCGCCGCGAAACTACGGTCGAAACCGTGAAACTCGGGTGAAAGAAAATATTTTCTTATATATTATACTTTTATGATAATTGAATTATCAAAAAAAAATAATATAAGGATGGCCGATCTTACAAAATCTTGAAAAAAAAAAGTTTTTGATTTTATTTCTGTTTTGTTGAATTTTATTTTATTTTTTAATTTTGGTTTTTTAAATTAAGTTTTTCTATTTCGGTTTTTGATTTTGGTTTTTTGCGTGAGTGCCACTGCGCGGCCATGGCGACCGCTGCGCGGCCATGGCGAACGCTGCGCGGCCATGACGATCGCTGCGCGGCCCATGCGACCGCTGCGCAGCCGTAGCGACCGCTGCGCTGCCGAGGCGATAGATGCGCGGCCGTGACGACCGCTATACGGTCAAAACGTGCCTCCGAAGCTTGGAATGTTTTCATAGATTTGTCAGTTTTAAAATCATTGTGTGCGTAAAAGAAAATTATTTATTATAGGTCAGGTTAGGTAAGGTCGTAAATGGAAAAATATGAATGAATATGTAAAAGATTATGTATCCAAAGTAGAATTAAAAATAAATGCTTTTTTTTTAAAATAAATATAAAATTAACATATCAATAAAATCTTTTTCGACTTTTTATAAAAAAAATATTTTAGTTTATTTTTAAACAATGGCTTATCCAAAAACGTAATAAATAAATTTAAAAAAACACTACATTAAACAAAATAAAAAAACAGTTTTCAAAATTCAAATCTGTCAGAAAATAACGAAGAAAAAAATTCATTTAATACTATAAAAGAGAGATCCCTAAGATGAAAATAGCTGAAAAATATGCAATTTTTAAATTGTCGAAATCCGGCTTACGTCAAAATAAAAATAAAATCTCATTAAAAAACTTTCAAACACACGTATCGAAAAAAAATAAATTATTTTAATTTTTTTATATATAAAGATAGAAAAAAATTAAAAATATAGTAATCATTGCATACAAAAAAATAAAGATGGCCAGACTCTGCACAAAACGTCATACTTCAATTTTGAATCCGATCACAATACAATAAATAATATGAGGTAAAAACGAAATGAACCAAGCAACAAAATAAGAATAAGAAGAAAATAAATTTTACAAAAATGTCACGCGGCAACGACTTATCTTTCGTATTTTTTAAAATTGTCATTATCTTTCATATTTGCAGAGAAAACCGTAAATATGTCCGAAAAAAGTAAAAAAAAAAAAACGCCAAATAGGGCTTTGTAAGAAAAAAACTACATGTAGAAACCCTAGAAATCCATTTCCGCCTTCCTTCCTTTCCCACCTGGAAATAAATTTACATACTTCCTTATGCATTAATGTACTCCTATATATCATTTATTCAAACAATTTCTTTCTTCAATCTTTTCATTACTCCTGCTACATATATTGTGTTTTCTCTATCTTTTATTACAATGAATTCTAAATTCATCAAGCGAATTATTTTAATTGGCTTAGGGCCTGTTGTTTGATCGGAAGTAATAGTTATGAAAAAAGTATAGATTTTTACGAAAACGGGTATTTTGATTGGAAGAGAATGCAAAAACTATGCTTTTTTCTTAACTATTACTCTTACTTCTGATCAAACAACAGGCCCTTGATATTTTTATTTATTACATATGTGGCGTCTCATATATAAAAAGCAAAGGTAGCAACGTCCAAAAAATTTAGAAAAATGTTTTGAAAGCATTCACCGATATCGACTCATTTAAAATGTACTATATTTTAGATTTTATGTATCTGTCCCTTCCAAAATCATGTTTTCTGTAAATTTATTTCATATAAAATATCGAATTCAGTATATTATAAATTAATAATCCTCGATGATTACATTTAATTTTTTTTCGATATTGCTGCCTTCGCTTTTATACCCCATTTATTTTAACGAATAAGCTGTTAAAATTCTAAATAATATAAAATAAAATATACCCAATTGAGGCCTTTAAAAAAATAACAAAAAACTTTTCAAAATGATTTAAATGAAAAGATATTCCGATATATAAAGAAAAGTAAATATAAAAGAAATATAAATATAAATACTATAAAGAAGTTAACAATATTTCAAAATTAAAAAGACCCAAGTTATAATTTAATAAATAACCATAAAAGGATTAGTCTCCAAACAAATTAATAGATTAGATTTTGACAAATAAGATGTTTCCAACAAAAATCCATAAATCGCATTCTTATAGCTTTTGAGAATTGAAAAATTTAGCAAAAATTGTTTATGTACTGAAAAATATTATTTTTAAAAATGATATATTAAAAAACATTAGTTAAGTTTTCAATCTTTAAAAATATTATTCGTAGGGAATAACAGAAAACTAAAAATGTATGTACAATTATTTTTTGAAAAAGTATAATCGTAATTCGAAAAAAATTCAATTAAATTTACGTAAAAATATTAAAAAATTGAGCGAGGCATGCGCGCATGACGGGAGATCTCCCGGTACTGAAGAAAATTAAATAAATCGTATTAATAAATACATTCCAGTGGGAAACGATGCGTTTCGGGAAAACAAAAGAAAAGCTAGAATATATTTATCAAATTTATCGTCTAGTTTAGCTTATAACTTTTCTAAAAATAAAGATAAAAAAATCTAAAAACAGGGTCATCTGTGAAAAGCTAGGCCCTACAAAACTTATTTTTTAGATTTGAAATTGGCCTTACTGCTGCGAAGCTACGGCTGAAATGGTAAAATCCGGATGTAAGCTTCCGTCACGCAAAAACGTTTCATTTTGGGACAATATTTTTTGCTAGACTCGTTAGCTGCATTCTTCCTCTATCGATTGAGATATAGCGGGTGAATGTAGGCCTCCCCGTCGCGGAGCAGCATACAAAAATATAAAAAACGCCAAAAAAAGGCACTAAAAAGA
>JADDOH010018050.1:0-16335 GCA_016648135.1 Agrypnia vestita
CGCCTCCTTGATCGAAGCCGCCTGAACTGCCCTGGTCGTAGCCTCCGTGACTTGACCCTTGAGCTTCGATTCCTGGGTGCCCGTAGCCAGAAAATGATTGTTGCTGCGCTACTTGTCCTTGATGTCCTCCAAACTGTTCGCCGCCTCCGAGTTCTGCGTGACCTCCACCGCCGGAGTATCCTCCGACCTCGACTTGTCCCCCACCTCCGGAATATCCTCCGAAATCGGCGTGTCCTCCGCCTCCAGAATATCCTCCACCCCCCGAGTACCCTTGTTCCTGCCCATGCCCTGAAGAATATGACGCGGACAAGTCTGGTTGAGAGTAGCCACCTCCGTGTCCAGCGGCCAGTTCAGCTCCTCCTCCATGTCCTACACTACCGGCACTCGATCCATAACCCTGGCTCGAATCGTCACCTCTGGAGTAGGACTGGTGGGAGGCAGCGTACGCCGCATTATACGAGTCCTGCTGTGGTGCTTCTCCTTTGGTCATCACCAAAAGTGAAGCCAAAAGCCCCAATACCTGAAAAATAAAATAATTTAATCTTTTTCAAGTATCGATAGAAAATTCGTGTTATGATCTAAGATGAGGTTTTAAAAATATATAATATATGTAAATTACCTGTTCAGTTTCACGGTGATCATTAATAATAATTTTAAGATATAAAAATACATTATTTTAAGATATTAATTCTATTAAAATAAATAGTTTTCCTTTCACGATTTCTTAAATTTTCTTTTACCATTGGAATCGAGTACAATTTTTGAGAAAACTATTAACTCATTTTATGTGTAGATTTATTTATATATCCCGTAATGCAAAAGTGTGCTACAACTTGTCTCAATTTGGAAGAATCAATTAAAATATCATTTTTGTCGTTCGATTTGAATGAATTTGGAAAGCGGCACACGCCTTTCTTCGCGCCAGTGCAATATTTTATTGTGATTAAACCAATTTAATTTGGCAAAAGGAAAAAAATTCACTCAAAAACATCAATTTATAAAATCATATACGTTCTGAAACGCTGTCTAAAGAACAAGTAAACTGACGTATTTGATGATTCTTATATTTTATCATGCTGAAATGCTATTGTGTTCTGATACGGAAAAAGGCATTTAGAGAGTTTAGACAAGCAGAACGAATGGTTTACAGAAGAATTGTGAGAAAAAAATGTAGTCTATCTAAATGACAATAAACCAGATTTCATTACCGTTGTATCGGCAAATGAGACATATTTTTGAATGAAGTCGTTATATCGTGTAGTATTTTTTGCAAACTCTGTCGATTAAATAATCATATTTTAAATACAATGTAAATATATTTTCTCAAATCTTTATATTTACTTCACCGCAAGTCTTGAACGTGGAAAAATCTTGGAAGTGAAAATTAATACGTCATCCAATCGAGCTGATATATTGCACATTGACTTAATGTCGATGACAACGCATTCTTTGACACTTTTTTTGCCAAACATACATACAAGCATACATAACACATAAAAATTATAATTTTACTCAGATGTTCGGGCAAGTACCTACTTTCAGGTATTCTAAAATTATTTAAATCGTGGACGCTTTAGAATTTATCTCTTGTTTGGTTTTGTCAAAATACCAGTGATAATTAATACGAATAATAATACTGAAGAAACTATTTTTCCGATTATCTTAAATTTAAATTAGCAACAATTTGATAAAAATTAATCTCTCAGTCAAGAAAACAAAAATATAATAAAATGGAAACCTAGTCCTAGCATATAAAGGATATATGATAAAAACTTTGCTTTGATAGGTCAATTTTTTATATTTATGTTTGTTTTAAATATTATTATTTGTTTTTGATTAAGAAATATAAATTAGAAAATAATTTAAAACGAATCAACTAAGAGAATCAAAATCGTTTTTATTTTTAAAATACAATTTTAAATTCTTGTAAATTCTCAATTTCTTTTTTTAATGAGATATTAAAATTTAAAATTAAAAAAAAAACGCGATTGCTCATTAAAATTTTATATTGATTAAAAAATATCACACTATTTGTAGCACGAATGGCTTTATCACTTTTGATTATTTTCACTTGCACTTAAACACTGATATGATGAAATAAATCAATTATTTTTCTAATTGTGTGTATACGTACGATTTTACTCATGGTGTCAATGCTTGGAATTCGTTCAACTTTATAAGTGTTGTCCTTTCGTTGGTGCTGCTTTTGCTACTTAACTACAAGACAACCGAAGTAGTCGAATGACCAAGGTGATTGTTGAGTGCGGAATGGTCACTCGCTCTTTTATACCGGGCGGTTTTGTTCGCGTGAGAGGAGAGAGACTTCAGATCCGATAGGAGAAAGGATGCAATGAGTGTTATAATATCGAGACGTATTCGGTCACATGTGTACGGTCTTACAGCATCGTAATCATTATTGGTCCAGTCGGCAAAATAATAAAAGAAAAAGGAAATATTTAAAAAGAATGTCGTTTGGCTTTTACGAGTAAGTTAGATTTTTATGTCACAATTATGTGTTTAATGTTTTGTGATACTAGTTCAGTTAACGCGGTCAGTAGAACCATCATCTTTTTTTTTTAAATAGAATTTTAATATTTCTGATTTATTTTTACACTTTTGTTTGTTTATTTGTCTCCAAATTTTAGAATCGAAGGCATTTGTATATTTTCAATAACAATGCAATATTCAGTTGCTTATAACATGATTTTTTAGATATTTTTAGAGATAGAGCTAATTTTAATATTTTATTTAGAGAAAATTAATAAATAAAAATAGAAACAATACTGTTTTGACGATTCTAGTCATTGAAAAAATATTTAATCAAATGATTATTTATTTTTGCCTTATTTTGTCAACAATTGCTAAAATTCCAGTGATTCATTATTTACCTGACATCATTTAAAAAAAAATTATATTGCAAATTAAATGCTGACTCTGTCCCACATACCAAATCTATTATATTATTTATCGGGAAAATAAACAGATTAAAAAAATACATTTTTCTTCTAGGAATATTTGAAATTCCATTGTGATGAATTAAATTACAATTGATGATATATTTGTTATACTGTATATTCAGTTTGTATTAATTATTAATGTCTGTCTGTCTGTCTGTTCTCTATTCACGGTTTATCCGATTTGATTCAAATTTTGCATAGGTACTTATGCTTTAGAAACCGGCGAGTAACATAGGCGACATTTTTCCCCTATTCTTTTACCCCTTCTCGTCCCCCTGATACATTTTTGATGCAAATCTGTACCGTTTGACCGATAGGACTCAAAATTTGGAAACTTATTCCTTAAGACCCTGCGGGTAACATAGGTGACATTTCCCCCCTACTATTTTACCCCTTTCCTTCCCCTTGATATATTTTCGATGAAAATCTGTACCGTTTGACCAATCGTACTCAACATTTGGAAACTTATTCTTTAGGACCCGGCGGGTAACATATGTGGCATTTCCTTCTTTTTTACCCTTTTCTCTCCCCCTTATATATTTTCGATGCAAACTTATACTGTTCGAATCCAACCTTTGGTTCCCTTCACAAATTTATTTTCAACTTATGTATCGTAACGCAACGTATGTATCTGTGGGGATTCGTTTCTCGAAATAAAAATTGTTTCTTTTTTTTTACAAGAATCGTGTGAATCGAAGTATAATCTACGACCGCGTAATAAATAATCAGTATGTCCTTAACCACCGCAGCACTCTCCTGAAGATGCTGTGATATTACTCCAGCGAAACGTCAGAAAATCTAACCTCCATACATCGAAGATCCATAGGATTCTTGTAAAATAAAAGAAACAATTCTAATTTCAATATCTAAAAGTTTTTATGCTATTAAAATTACAGATTACTGTACAAAAATTTATTTTTTAATTATTTAAGTTGTGTATAAGCCCACTTTAATATATTGCCCCAAAATATAGATGCTTACGGAGATAATAAGATCAAAATTCCAGGTTTGCTTAAATGAGTTATCTTAGGAGAGTTGCAGAAATAACATTAATGGACCGAGTAAAGATTACCGAGATAAGTAAAAGACCCTACTTCTACGTTTAAAAAATTTAGGTGGCTTGGATACGTCTTGCGAATGGCAAATACATAAGATCCAAAAGATATTTTGGTAAAGAAGATTTTCATGACAATTCGAATTCTCATGAAACATGAAGATGTTCTATAAAAAATTGTGAACCGTTTGACATACAGCGAAAACAATATAAAACTTATTTTAGTGCGAAAAATGTTATATTATTTTTATTTTTTTCATAAAAACTGTATTATTTCTAAGCAAAAAGACTAAGAATAAGTATACTTCGGTAATTACAGTATATTTTAATTAATTTATGATTTATTTTTAATTTTTTAAATTTTTATATTGTAAAATGGTTAAATTATCAAAAAAATTGTTTTAAAATACAAATAATTAATCAAAAAATTCATTAAAATCGTTGATTTTTTTATTATGCAAAGTTTGTTAATAAAGAAAGGACTCTTATCTCAAAGAATCTCAAAATGTGATTTTGTCAAATAACTGATAAAGGCAGCGTACAAGCGTACATATCAATTGCTTACTCATGGCACTTCAAGATGGTTTTGTATGCAGATACATGTCATGTCAATATATATGAGCTATATGTGTGCGATAAAAAGACAAAGTTATATGACCGCTTCACGCTAAAATAGCGACGTACACAATACACAAGAGCGAAATGTCATATAAAAACGGATATACCGAGAACACATGGAGAACGGCATAGATTCCTTTACACAGTAGTTGAGTGTATGTCTTGGTTGTTGTTGTATGGACTTCCTGATGACATGAATATGACTCTTCGATAAGAAAGATAGTCTGTAAATCATGTTTTCAAGGATTTTATGTGTTTATCTATAATTCAAAGTTGTTAAGGCTGTACATTCATTCTAAAAGACTCAAAATCGAGAATAGGGTGGATTTTATCGTGCTCTTTCAAGACGGATGTGACATAATCTAAACGTATTATCAAATGATTATCAAATTTAATGAACTTTGTAATGAATGAAAAATGTAAAGAACTTGATAGGACGCCATATAGGTTGTGAATATTCCTAGAGTAGGAAGTAATGATAGAAAGATGATAGAAGAATGATACAGGGTTATTTGTAAAAGCTCTCAGTTAATAACCTCGCAGAACTATATTCCTGTTTTGATTATGATTCGAAAATGTTCGAGCTATTATGACCTAATAACAGTAGTTAATGAGATATGCGACATCAAAGTTTGCATTTTTTTTTTATATCCATGACTTATTTTTTGTAAAACGTTGGACTATCATTACAGTAACTTATGTCGAATATGAAAAATTCATTCCCTTTAATATCTACAAGTCAAATGTATAACATCTCTACGCTCGGTTTATAGGAGTAATTTCGTGAAAGAGAGAACGGAAACGCGTAACAGGAATTTATTAATTTAAAAAAATATTGATTGAGTTATTTGTATATGTCTACTTCTTTTATTTGATAAAAGAATAATATATATTATATAATAATTATCAAATAAAAGACGTAGATGTATACAAATAATACAATCAATATTTTTTTTTCTAAATGTCAATCTGTTGCTGAATCAATTGAAAAAAAAATTATTCAGTATATTCAACTGTGACAGGCGTCGAAAGAAAATGTCATGTTCGATAAATTAGGGTTATATTTAATTAAGATTTCTAACATCTCTGGATAACTTTAGTTTAGAAAAAAAAAACGAAAATAACTTACAACGTAGATTTTATAGATCCTGACAAAAATAATTTAGTTGTAAGAGAGTTTTATCCTAAATTAAGCGATTTAATAAAAAAAAGTCGGCTATTAATTTTTACATACTTTCGATTATAAGGTTGTTTTATGGAATATATATTCACATGTTGTCACATGATATCTTATTTTTGGCTCGAAACCACCTTTTGGTTTTTACGTGATTTTAAAGTTTCTCTGCAAGTATGATTAAATAAATAATTTTGAAATAAAAATGTATAACATCTTTACGCTCAACACATGGAAGGCTGCAGACTTTTTTACTTCCTTTCTTTCAACTCGTGGCGTCTGCTTGTCTGCTTGTCCGACGAAAAAACTTAGGATCGATTTGTAACCCATTTCCCGTCATCCAATCGAGCTGAAACTTTGCAAGCAGACTCGTGGCGACAATCAAGAAGATCTTTCAAATTTTCGTTTAAAAAAGATAATAATTATAGTGTAGTTTTGGATTTTCAGAAATTTTTAATGGTTTTTTTAATACAACTTACTCAGTTGTATGAAGAGACTGCGACGCATCTTGTAGACACTAAACCTGATTATAGTATAATTTTGGTTTTTTGGAAATTTTTTATTACTCCCTTTCGTAGCGTCGCCCGACCGAAGCCCAACGCGTAGGTTAAGCGCCAAACCAGTTTCCATTAGTAAATGAGAAAGGGAGTATAATAAAAACTTGGTTTATATGGGTTAGTTTTTTTTATAGACTCATTCAAACTGTTTACTCGAGCCGCAGACTTCCTTACCGATTCGTTACTGAGAAACGAATGAAGAGTTACTGAGAAAAGATTTTACACATCATTTGTGACTACTGTAAGACTCGTTCAGTTTTTTTTTAATTTAACATTTGCCCAAATAAAAAGACTATATAATAATAATTTATATCGATTAATTATTATCCTTCTGTGGACAGAATCCTGTAATTGTGTTCTCAGAACATACATACAAAATTATTGTTAAAAATATATACAGGTTTATAAAAGTAGTTTAAAATTTCAGGCGTATTCTAGTGTGTATGATAAAGAATTCATATATATATACATTATTAAGGATGTTGCTTAAAATTCCACTTAAAAATATTGAGGTATCGTTACCAGCTGAGAAATCTATGTATACTTTGTCTTGGGAAGGACTATGAATGTCTTTAACATAGTTGGTTTACATATTTGAAATATAATTGAATAATGGTATACACAACATTAACAAATTTATATGTGGATATTTGAATCTGTGAGTGTTTTGCGCTTTGAATGCACACATTGATCAACGAAATCTTAATTTCTGGAGAAAGTTATTTAATGATGCATCATTTTCTCAGCTATTCTGTGTCTTTGGATGTAGAATAGACATGCAAAATACATTTCATAAGAATCCTCACGCCAAGAATCATTAAGGTTTTTATATCATATATATGTGAATAATTAACGAATAATATCCGTGAATAATCAACGTTTTTACTTATTTATACTTAATATTAGGTCCTTACATATGAAATTGGCGTTTAGTATGGGAGGAACATAAAGCCGATTTTTTTTTATTATAATATATTTATTTAATCAAAGTATGTACCATTGCTATCTATGCACTTTTGCCATCTCATAGGTAGTTCATCGATCCCTTTACTAAAAAAACCATTCGGACGGGAATCAATAAAATCTTTGAAGGCGGTTTGGACTGCCCCATCGGAGTTGAATTTTTTCCTTTGCAAGAAGTTATCCAAATTTCGAAAAAAATGGTAATCTGTTGGGGCAAGGTCCGGAGAGTACGGTGGATGTCTTAGACATTCCAATTGAAGCTCTCTAATTTGGTAGCCGTCTGTTGTGCAGTGTGTGGTCTAGCGTTATCATGAAGCAGAGTGGCCTAGAGCGATTAACCAGCCTCGGTTGTTTAGCAGCTAGCTTTTCCATCATGGTTTGCAGTTGCTGACAATAGACATCTGCCGTAATCGTCTGGCCAGATTTAAGAAAACTGTAGTGAACGACACCAGCACTAGTCCACCAAACGCTCACAAGTAACTTTTTTGGAGTCAATTTTCGCTTGGGGCATGGTTTGGCTGGTTCGGCAGGGTTCAGCCATTGCGATGAGCGCTTCCGATTATCGTACAGGATCCACTTTTCATCACAGGTAATGATTCGATTTAAATCCCTTCATTATTGTGCCGGTTGAGTAATGCAACGCAGCAGTCAACGCGCGTTTGTTGATTTGCTTCACTCAATTCGTGAGGTACCCACCTTTCAAGCTTTTTCACCTTACCAATTTGCTTCAAGTGGATTAAAACAGTTTTATCACTAACACCGCAGCCTGCAGCTAACTCGGATGTGGTTTGCGATGGATCCGCTTCCACAATAGCCTTCAATTCTTCATTATCAACTTTGGTCTCCGGCCGTCCACGGGGCTTGTTCTGCAGGTCGAAATTTCCAGAACGAAAACGTTGGAACCAAAAACGCACTGTGTTTTCTTTTGCGGCACCGTCGCCATACACATCATTAATCCTTCGAGCCGTTTCTGCAGCACTGGTGCCACGGTGGAACTCGTACTCGTAAATAACGCGATATTTCAAGTTTTTCATTTTGTAAACTGAGTGACGCAAAGAAAAAAACAATTGAGGAAAAAACAAATGAATTATAATTTTCAGAACACAAATACATGAGTAAATAGCTGTATAAATTTGGATTTGGAATTCATAACCAAAGAGAAGATATTTGAGATCAAATTTGCCAGTACGGCAAAACGCCAATTTCATATGTAAGGACTTAATATAATTAATAATGTCACCACAAAATTATTTTGATGTTTTGGAAGAAAAAGCATTTACTCTTAGTTCTCTCTACTTCTTATAATCAAAAAACTATAACAATGTCTCATAGCTAGTAGAAAAATCTTTACAAGTAAACTCCCGCTTCAATAATGAGTCGAACATGTTCAAGCAACCATGACCTAATATCAGTGGTGATGGAGATTTGCAATATCAAAGTTTATATATCTTTTTCTTAATATTTCTGACATATTTTTTGCAAAAATTTGAAATAACTTTACAGTAACTTATATCGATTATGGAAAATTCATTCGTATTGCTACAAAACCTTGCAACAATTAAAGATAGATTTTGTTTACAATGTTATCATTTTATTTGAGTTGTATTAAAGAAAATATTTTTTTTCTTAATCGGTGTAAGTTAATATAATGATAGTTCAACTTTTTACAAAAAATAAATAAGAAATATAGAAAAAAAAACATTGATTGAATTTTTGTTTCAATGAGTTATTTAATGATTTGAATTATTACATATCTCCACAACCATTGACAATAAGGCATGTAAAAGTACCGTTATTTTTTATGTGTAAGAACACATCAAAAATGACGGTAGGTACTTTTACATGCCGATTCCTAAAGAATATGTATTTACAGCCGACACCCATGAAATAGTAATTGCGACTTTAATCGACATTTTTATTTTATATTTTTAACACCTTTTTTATATTTCCCCTGCCGGCAGTTAATGGGACTATTTTAAACCCTTCCGATTGTATTGGGCGGAACATGAAATGATTCGCGTCTTTGCTAAGCCCTAATCTATTATATAGTACATTTCTGGCGACCCAAGGAGAGGCGGCGGTAGCAATATCGTTAAGCGGCCGGTTGGGGTTTGCTTTCCCGAGGTTCAAGCCAAATCTCAGACGTTTAATTTCGTTTTTTTAGCCGTGAATTCGAACGAAATTGCGGACGTTACACGAAGTTTAGTATGGACAGACAACGAATTTGTTAATTTTTATTTAGATTTATTTTTATTTAGATTAGTATTTAGAATGGTGTTAAGTAAGTATTTTATGATTTTTACCAGATCTGTCACGTGAATAGACTTCATTATCCTTTGAACACTATACTTGTGCGGTAGTTTTATAACTTGTTTTACTTTTTTATTTATTACACAAGTATTAAATGTTATTAATTTGATATTTATTAAAAGAAAACAGTTTTTTTACGCTTCTACAGGCCAGGAGGCCCAATTACAGAAGCGACATACATCACAAAACACCCAGGCTTGAGTAAATCACATGGAATAAGTTGTGACCTCACCGGGAATCGAACCCGGAACCTTCGGTGTGGGAAGTCAGTATCATATCCACTGCGCTACGAGGGCCGCCAAACTGTTAAAACTGTCATGGCTGTGGAAAGAAAATGGAACACTTTAAACTTTTATTTTATGCACAAAGTCACTGGACACGATTTTCATGGGAGCATTTTTCTTAAATTCTCACAAAAATTTTCTAGAATTTTCGCTGCACTTTTTATCTAATATCGTTATTCGTACTATTTATCACTCCTGAATAACTTGTCTCTTATATATTGATATACATTACTTAAATCTTTTGGGTTCGCACTAAAAAACTTCTCGTCCGCCAGTAGATACTTCCTTGATTTACTATCGCTCAATTGCATGCGCTGGCCACACAACCGCACGGTTCGCTTCTCTGTGGATTTCTATGACTTTAGCCCGCTGTCAATTCTGTCACAACTGTTCCGCAGTAGCCGGTCGATCCTTTTTGTTGTATATCGCTTTTCCAAAAAAAGTTTCCAAAAAGGTTTCCAAAAAACGGTGGACTGTACGAGAGGTTTCGATAGTGCGTAATTTCTTGTAACAATATTATACAATGATTGTTATATCTTGTAACAATATTATACAATGTCGCTACAAATTTATTTGGCGATTATTGAAGAATTTTTTTATTTATTTATTAACTGCAAATAAAAGTATTACATAACACGACATTCCCCTTATTATCATAAAATGTTGCTACATTGCTTTTTAATGCTCTAATAAATAATTTATCGCTGTGATTTACGAACTGATGAATGCCCAATAAACTACGGTAGATTTTTTAGATTAGAAATAACAACACCCAATAAAGTAAGGTAAATTTTATTAGATTAGAAATAACAACACAGTTCCAGTAAACTTCCACTATAAAAGAAAATGTCTTAATACCGTTTGACGCCGGTACGATGAATATTCTGGAAATATAGTACGTGGATACAGATATTCCGACCTATTCTTATAACAAACAGCTTGCTATCTTTCCACGTCCCACTCCGATCTTCCAGAAGTCCTCTTTTCCCTTCCAACTCATCATGCCGATAACAGGAAATCCTCTCCCATCCCACGCATATGCTCAGATTATAATTACCTCAATAGATATTTTTAATACTAAATATGAGTATCGTCATATGGTGAGGCAGATACTAGAAACCCGTCCCCCTCCCTGACCATGTGCATAATATATATTACGAACCCCTTTTATGTTTATGATAAAGTTAAATTAGGAATAATCCTTTAAATAAATCTGTAAAATTATTTTCTTTGTCATTCATGTCAAATTGACTTACCTAAAATTATGTCTCATCTGTGTCATTCTTTGGTAATGCGAGACATTTAACTATTTTTTCTGTATTTTGTCTTACCAAGCAATTATGCCTTCCTGTTGGATGACCGAATAAAATAAATAAATAAAATATTAAAGTACCTATTGCAATTTTCTTGATTATTATCCCAAAACTCAAAAATAAATGACACATAGATTATCAACAGTTCGTCCTATTCAGAGATTATTCACCCATCACTCGAAAATATACTGAACGTATTTATTTATTCCCGTGAAATTGCTTAATTAATTTAAATTGGTAGCTTAAGCATTTTTAGATGAGACCTCTGGAAAGTAGTAGAATTGGGGTCTATTCGATCCAATTTATAACATATTGAGTGAGGGAAATGTGGAGTATCAGGGATTTATAAACACTTATTAAAAAAGCAAAACTGGAAGCAGAAATTGAATCCTGCATTTCTATGTCTGTATAAAGAAGGGTGCAATATCATTTTTGAACACCCAACAGTTGTACAGTAATGACATATCAATCATTTTAAATCATAAAAGGTACATCAATATTTTGTTACACATACATGGATTTTAGTGTTGGACCTCAACGATGTCTGGGTGTTATTGAAAAATACCTTATAATTTGAAATCGAAGCAACATGGATTTCAAACAGATTTCTATCACCACGATACCCTATTAAATAGTCAATTAAAGCCAACACCACTCAAATAATTTTTATTTACAACTTTAAAATAAAGCAATGATTATTATAAATTGAGAAGAATTTTGTTTATGGATAATATTACTAATTAAATATCTAAATCTTTACTTTAGAACATTAAGACATGCATTTTATAAATTTATAACAACATTGTCAGAATCCTTTTAAACAAGAAAGATAAAGATTTATCAATCAACTTATAACTCCTGTCAATATCGTTATATTGGGAGGATGTCACGTAATTTTCACATCAGAATAAAAGAACATATATTATTGTGAGATAATTTGTTCGAATTCTTGAAAAATCTCATAGAATCTAATCATAATTTGGTGTAGAAACAGAGATAAAAATATTGAAGACCAATAATAAAAAAAAGAGAAAACTAAGAATAAAAACAACAAAAAAAAATTATGAAATTTTTTTTATTTATTTATCCATTAAAAACACAATACATTTAATTAATAATAAGTAGTCAGTTAGTGAACGAGTTTGTGTATTTGGGAAGTATGTTTAGTAGAGACGGCGAGGCTGAGAATGATATCGAAAGGAGAGGACTGCGGGAAAAAAAGTTAATGGTGCTCTAAATGCAATTATGGTCAATAAGAATCTGTCAAAGGAAGCAAGACTAGCGGTACATAATGGCGTTCTAGTGCCAACCCTGATATATGGAAGTGATGCCTGGAATTGACAAAAGAGGAATGAAAGTAGACTGAATGCGATAGAAATGCGGTCACTAAGACTTGTGTGTAAAATCAGTTGGTCGATAGAGTGAGGAATGAACAAATTAGACATGAATGCAATGCTGGCTGTAGTGTGGTAGATAGAATAAACAAAGGAGTTCTAATATGGTTTGGTCATGTGGAACGTATGAACTAGGAAAGGATGGTTAAGAAAATATATGAGGCGAGTGTTGAAGGCAACAGGAATAGAGGGCGTCCGCTTAAGACCTGGAACGATCAGATACTACAAGTATTTGATGATGGTTCTGTTAAAAGTCGCAACAACCGTAGAACTTGTATGAGAATATGTATGAATGTGGCCGAAGCAAAAGTGGCGTGCCAGGATAGAAGAGTGTGGCGTTCAATCTTCTCTGGAAACTCCTGCGGGGAAACGGTGTGATGGTTAGTTAGTTAGTTAGTTAGTTAGCTAATTAGAAACACTTTTAATATAAGAATCACTCAACTCAAACTATGACATTTTATCTTAAAACTATGTCTTTTATGAAATTTTGATATCCTCAATTTATAGTGAGTTTAATTTCATTTAATTTGCTTGATAATTCAGCTCGTTTGAAATGCATATTTAATGAATGCTCAACGGAAAAATAGCTATTCTTTATAGAAACCAAAATTTCAGTGGTCCAATGCATCATCTTGATGAGAGAATGTGTACAGATATTCAGTCGCATACCATATTTAAATTAATTGAAAAATAAAAGCATTTTATTTTTTAAAATTCATATTCATTGACTTTCAAATATTTCCTTAGAAGTTCTTACTTTTCATTTTTACTCGACATTTTTAGATCCTTCTTTACATTATACATGTCATACTGAAATCTTTGTCTTGAGTTGGTGATTGAACCATCATCTCAGAAAAAAATACAGCCTTTCTAAATTGCATTCACATGTGTGAACTATAATTTGTACCTATCCTTAACTATTAAAAGTAACGCGTATTTATTAAAAGTAACAGTAATGCAAGACAAAAGAATAGAGCCGTTAAAAAGTGAGTTATAAAACTAAAAAATAATTTAATTAGACACAATAATATTTTCAATTGTGAGAGGCGAATGAAACATTTAAAATTAATTATCCATTTATTATCTATACTTATATGTACAAAGGTAAAGTTTGTAAGTTTGGATGTAGATGTTACTCATCCAATTTCTTTCACCAATATTTGTAATGGATTTATCAGGACTGGTCAGGGTGGACATAGGCTATACATGATCCCTTTAAAATAAAAGGAGCTTTTCGTGGTGATAGTAGTCGAGCGATGCGTTTTTTGCGTAAGAGATATTTAAATACTTTCTACAGAGAAGTTGTAGAACTCAAAAAATTCTATAAAAAAATCCGGGACGTCATTTATCTATATGTTAAGGTTAATACACAAATTGATAAAATGTGACTAAATGGTACTAAAACGCGTGCGAAGCCGCGCGGGTAAGCTAGTTTTGTATGAATCCATAAATTAGTGAACGTTGCGTTGTGTTGAGTGATCACTTATGCCAGTTCATACAGACCGTGAACCCTGGGCCGTTCTATATAAACACTTCCATACATGTTTCTCATATAAATAGTTACGTCTTTATGAGACATCCATAAATAATCTAAATTAAACAAAAAAAACAGCTATCGATTGGATACAAAATATTCCTGTACTAGTTGTGTTACCTTTAAAATCTATAAAAACCCCCACTTTTAAACACGCGAATAAATTCTCATTTAAATTTGGGTAAGCGCGTAATATAAATGTGTATTATTTTTTTAAATTTATTTATTTCAAAAAAATCCTTGTTTACAAATAAAGGTGCTTAATACTAATTTAACAGTAAAAATATAAGATAAATTACACTTTTTTTTTGTTAAATTTGTGGATTATGCCACTCTACTAGGCTACGCCTGTCCCAGAGTGGCGTTATAGAACACAATTATAATATATTTTTAAATTCGTCAGTAATATATTTTCATAAGATAGTAATTATGTATCTACAAAGTATCGAGTGCAGTGTTAGTGGTAAGTTGAGTGAGTCATAAGTCCAAGTGTAAATATGTGTAGAATAATTGTTTAATGTAAAAAGGGTTTAAGATTATTTTTTATTTTCGTTAATTAATTTATTTATTTATATAGTTATATATATATATTTTTTTTTTACTATTTTCAAAATAAGCTAAATGCTTGTGCTATGAAAATAGGAATAACTTCTCAGTCTGGGCTGAGATTCGAACCCGCAACCTTTGGATCACGAGGCGAGTGTCCTAACCACAACACCAACAAGCTACTCTTAATAATAGTAATAAATTTATAGACATTATTATGCAATTACAGTAAGTAAATTTTCAGTTGCTGTTCTACTTTTGGAGGTAAGCCAGTTGTTTGCTAAAGCATCATATTATATTGAGTACACTGTTAAGTTTATACATTTACCAAATAAATTTAATAAAAAAGAAAAGAAAAAAGACACGAATAAAAAAATACTCGCTGACGTGGTCATGAAATATTTTATTTTAAAAAGTTATACAATTTTCATGTTCAAGGCAAAAGAGGAGTTGAAAAACTGGATAATACACCTAAAAAATTCCCAGATTTGCTGAAGTGTGAACCAATAACATGTACAAAATGCCTTCAAATCAAATTTCTCAATATACACACTTGATTGATTTTCATCGTCCATAAACCCCGAGCGCTGGAAGCCGTAAGATTTTTTCATTGTTAGGAAGGAATTCTCGTAAAGTCGTAGATTTGACGAAAAATTTGCAGAAATTCTCAGTAAACAATTCAATATCATAAAAAGACTTGTAATCGATTGAAAATTTGAAGGAAAAATCATTTTAATATTTAGAATGTATTCAATTTATTCATAAAAATGTGATTTTAATACATAGTCACCAAATGCGGACCTTTCATAACCCTCAAGATTATGATTAAGAGAGGGACACAGTTTTTTTAAAATTATGATTGGGAAACAAACAGCACACAATGTAATATATTATATTTTTTCAATTGATTCAACAACATTGTGGATTGACATTTAAAAAAAAATATTGATTGTATTATTTGTATATATCCACTATTTTATTTGATTAATTACACCGACATGTTTCGGAAAAACCTTTCCATAGTCAGGGTGTTGTATAACTGTCAAAGTATCAAAATGATATTTTTAATTTTATATATATTTTATTTATATTTGCTGGTCTGGAGTAAGATTCGAATCTCAATCTTTGGATCACGAGGTGACAGTCCTAACCACAAGACCAAAAGCTACTCTCAACACGTTTAAAATTATACTCACAGGATTAAATGCATCTAGTCAATCGAGAATCCAAAGACGGAATGATGAGCCATGCTGCTCGTTTTCGGCCTCTCATTGGTTGGCCCGCTCCAATAAGGTCTATCTGGACCATGGCCCATGATCACCATACATAGTCGTGCATTAATGTTTTATTTTTTCTAAAGCCCATATTATCCAATATAAATGTTGGGGAATGAAATGATTCAATTACCCGTGAGATCAAAATACATCTGTGTTTGGCTAGTAAAAATGGGCCTCGTGAAAAATTGACAAAAATCTAATTCAAAAAATTATTTTAAGGGGGGGTAAGGTTAATTCGTACAAAAAAAGGCATGTTTAGTGAATTTTTTGTGACGACACAGTAATTTTTTTTTATTAAAACTAATGGTACATTAAAGTATGACATTTGAAAAATATTGTGTAAAATTTTCAAGA
>JADDOH010018051.1:0-29405 GCA_016648135.1 Agrypnia vestita
AATTTTAAATAAATAAATATAATCATTTACGTCAAATTTTTGCTTATCTGCATCTTAGCAATTTCCGATTAGTTGGCAGAAGTGATAGTCAATATTTTAACTAATTTAATAACAAAATGTACTTATTTGCTACGTAAAACTCATACATAGCATTAAAAAGAGTTAAAAATATATACATATATTAAATCAATGATGAATAAACGAAACGGAACGGTTTCCTTACACTGTGTGATGTGGAAATAAATGAGGATTAAAACTATTGTTTATATTTCGTCGTTTTCAAGGTTCAGATTAATCTTACTTCGTTCGATCTCACGCATCTTCCACGATACGATAAAACGATTACATGACAACTCAACACAAGCAGGTCTGCACGCAGTCGACTACATATAGCCAGCTTGTTCCTCCTAAAGTTCCAAGAACCAACCCTCTTCTTTTTACTCCCCTTGTTTCTACTAACTACAGGCAAAACTCATACTTGCAACAAATTTAATGCACTCACAGAAAAGTTAGACTTATTTCAAAATAACCCGACTCATGTGCGACGCTTGCTTTCCGATCCACTTTTCAAATAAACTATACGTTATTATTTTCAGTTACCTAACTCAATTATATATATTTTCACCAGTATACCATATCATATATATGTATACCACACAAATACGATATTCTGTCATTACCAGTGAAAACCTGTAATTGGCTTTTATGTTTCTCATTCTTTTTATTTACTTAATTATTGTCAGAAGCTGGTTTTCCAAATAAATATAAATAAATAAATAAATTATTCTCCTGCCGTAATTCTGTGTTATGGAGTGGGATCTAGGTCAACCTAAAAAAATATATTTCTATTGCTTTGTGCGCAGTTGTCTGTATCCAGTTTTAACCGATTTTGAAGCCAGAATGTAGATTTTAAAATTAATATGCTTTCGATATCGACGGTCCTTTAACTCGGACACCTACAAAAAATGAATTTGTACCAACATTTGTCTTTTTTGTACCAAAATATGAAAAATACTTTTCTCTACATTACAAAATGTAAAAAAAAATATTTGTACTTTTTTCAGAGGAAAAAACTCCCGTAAAAACGGACAAATACGTTAAATTTGTTTGTAAGCCAAATATCAAAAAGTTCTCCTGTTGAATTGCTTTTTTGTAAATGCTTAGTTTACGTAGGGACTGTGAAATTGATATTATGTGTTCAACACAATCATTTTCATACAAGTCGCCCTGTATTCCTCTTATATTCTATTCATTTGCAAAGTGGAGTTTTTGCTTCACATCCCCTCAAATAATATTTATCATCTGACACAACATTTTAGCGGGCTTGGATGTAATGCAGAATCGCAATGTTTGTTGCAATTCCGATTATACACAATTACCTCAATTCTCTGACGTTGGGCGATACATGTCATTGGTACATGATTCTGTAACTTATTCGTTGTAATCTAAGAAGCTTGTATGCATGTACTGCATTGCACCAATTTACATATACAGGGTTATTTGTAAAACATTAGTAAACTCATAGGACTATATTCCTGCCTTGATTATGAGTCGAAAATGTTCAAGCTATTATGACCTAATATCAATAGTTAAGGAGATATGCGACATCAGAGTTTGCATTTTTTTTTCAATATTTCTGACATATTTTTTGTGAAACGTTGACTATCATTACATTAACTTATTTCGAATATGAAAAATTCATTCCCTTTAATTAACCTTCGAATTTTCCAATTGGAATGATTTCCAATTGGAATTTTTTCAGGGTTTTTATCATTTTATTTAACTTGTATTGAAGCGAATGAATTTTTCGTAATCGATGTGAGTTACTGTAATAATAGTCTAACGTTTTACAAAAAATAAGTCAGAAATATTGAAAAAAAAAATGCAAAATTTGATGTCACATATCTCCATAACTAATGATATTTGGTCATGATAGCTTGAACATTTTCGACTCATAATTAAAGCAGGAATATAGTCCTGCGAGGTTATTAATGTTTTCCAAATAACCCTGTATAAAATAAATAAATAAATAACATTATCGACGAACCTTTGGAGGTTGGCAACCCTGTCCGGGCGGCGCACAGAATCCAAATGATGCGACCCATTATTTCCGTGCGCGTTTTAATTTATCGAGGCCTTTCTATATTTTGAATGGCCGCCATTCTTCGCGGGCCGTTCTCAGCCTAACCTGTAATTTGGGAACGTTCGGATCGGGGCCGATAAGCGCGGGAAGCAGATAACGTGTGTGTTGTGTCATCGGCACCCCTTCTGCGGCGCTGATTGTGTCCGACGTCCAGAGATGTCGGCGGTGTTTCATACGTAGTATTCCCGCCTCGATGACGAGTCGGAAACATTCAAGCAGCCGTGACCTAATCTCATCGGTTGTGAGATATCTCCGTATCTCGAATTATAGACGTACCACTGTAACTTGGCGTGCGAGGGAGGGCGTCCCTTTCGCGTAACAGCAGTTGTCAGGGTGTAAATTTATTACACAATACATAATGTACAGAATGTCCGGTGACCGGTGTCGTATTAAATACAGAAATTTGGTCGGGCAGCACTAAAGAAACCACGCAGTAATGGCGGCCGTTCTATCTGTCAAACTGTCAGACGGTAATATCGGTCCATTATTCGCTTTTTCAGCTTCGCAAAACTTTAATACTTCATTAACAATTGTTCTTGCACCATCCCGGACTGTTTAGGATGTTTTGGACATAATAATTCAGTGTATATTGGTAATCAAGATGGCACAGCTCGCGCTCAAAGACGGGAATGAACTGAATGACAGGGCGAGGGGTTACCGCCGGGTGCGGGCGGGGCGGGTTTTAGTTCCAAATTCGCCGCACGCCAAGTTACGTTGGGCAAGCAATAGCGTAGTGAATGAAAGTAGAAAAAACTTTACAGGTGGATTCCTGCCTTGATAATGAGTCGAAAATGTTCGAGCAAACATGTAGTTCCACCTGTAAAGATTTTGCTACTAGCCATGATACACTTTGTAAAGGGGTATAAAAGGCAGCAATATCCCACTGCGGCGTTTCTGAGATAAGTCACTACCCAAGGAAACTTCTCTATCATCCTATTGTAAAAAAGTTTTTATAACAATTTCCGTCTCATAGCTATTAGCGAAAACTTCTTGGATTCTTTTTCATTCAATTTTGAACAGAAAATATTCTTCACACTTCGGGTGAAATATCGACAGTTGTGGAGATAACCAACATCGCAGTTTGCATTTTTATACGACTTATTACAAATAATGAATATTTAATATTCCATATAAGTTACTGCAATGACAGTCCAACGTTTTACATAAGAAAATAAGTCAGAATTATTGGAAAAATGCGTAATTTGATGTCACTTATCTCCGTAAATGACGAAATTTCAGCCAAAGTGTTAAGTATTCTTTTTATTCAAAATGGAATGAAGAAGAAACCCCAAAAATTTTTGCTACTGGCTAAGAAACGTCCCGTCAAACTCCCCTGTTTTTTATCGTGATACGTGCGATAAAATTGTAATTGGCCCGTGTCCCGATATCATTCAGATGCACTGTTATCGTGCAACTTGTTCAGCATTATACACGGGTTATTATTTATAAATATTGTTATGCCGTTTTTAGCAATTTCTCAAATTTTACGCACGAAAATACGATTTTGCGTAAATACGAGTTTTTATTTATTTTAAGAATCTCAACAGTACCTACATATATATAATTTATTATAGTTATACAACGTATTGAACAGTTGCTATACCAATTATAGAGATCCTCGGCGTATCGCAAAATATTGAAATCAAAGCAGAACAGAAAAGAACGATAACGAGAAGGATCAAATATAGAAAGTAATTAATAAAACACAGTTATGTATGTATAACTTCATATGAAATAAATAAAAAAAATATCAAAGCGGTACAAGAGAAATATAAAAATAGCAGGTAGAGACACAGGTGTAAATGATCATTTTTTTTAAATATTAGCATACTAAATAATCCAGAGAGGCCAAGAGCAAAATATTAACATTAGCAACACTTTTGACATATATCTGGTCATTGACATATATCTAGGGGAGAACAGGGTAATGGGAGCCTACTATCGAAAATTTGTGATAAAAACTACATTTGTTAGCTTTCTTATAATTTTTAATTACAAACTCCTACATTGATTATCCAACTAAATTTTAATCACATTTGTAATCAATCACAGTCGTGTATGAAGGTACAATAACGACTTTTAAAATAAAAAAAGTCAGTCGCTTCCATTACCCGACGCATGCGGGTAATGAGAGCCCATTTAACGCTTAAGCCATGTATTCACTAGGGGACAAATCGCGAAACATTCCGCTCGACATGTCGCATCAACATCTACGCTCATGTTTCGGGGACAATGACGCGGTCATTTGACGTGTAGACACCGGGACTCGCATATCTTGTCGCGGAAATGTCATCCGATGAGGTTATGGATGACAGCTGCGGTATCTCATTTGGCGAAAACGGTGTTCCGCGCAATTCGAAATGTTTTTTTGGGTCGCAATTTCAAATTAACGAGGTTTTACTGTAGTAAATTGAATATTATTAAAAACAAGGTCCTTTTTGCAAATAATTATTGTTTTCCAGACGTCGCGGAAATATATCGCCCTATGAGGTTATGATGATAGCCGCGTATCTGTTTATGTTAATGAGTTTATCGAAAAGTAAAAGGAGAAAAAAGAGGAGAATGCGAAATTATTAACTGCAAAGAGAAAGAAGGACGGACATTCTATGCGATCTTCGATCGATACAGCTCGACGAGTTCGAGAACGATTTCCCCGCATTGTCATCTTGACAGATGCAGCGCATGCGTATTCACTTGTTTACATACCACGTGGTACTGACGCTCCGCGGAATGTTGCAGTGAGTACGCTCGGATATCGTGCGCATAGCAACGTTGCCACGGCACGTAGAAATGCCGCGCTATGTTGTGCGCGAGGTCGCGGAACAGTGCACGACGTTGCAACGTCACGTAGACTCTATGCCGCGCGTGCTGTTGAGGGACAATTTGTCCCCTAGTGAATACATGGCTTTATATGGGAAATTGGAGGCATAATATTTATTCCTTCCCGAAGATTTAACTAAAAATAATTAAAATGAAATCTTAGTTAATCTATTTGTAAAACATATAAAAAATCAACATTGTTACCAAAACAATGAATAAAGATGAAATTATTAAAGAAAAAAGTTCTCCCCTATTAATTATACACGTTATTCCCATACTAGCCGGCTTTCATATGTGGCAAATATTGCATTGAAAGAGACAACAAATCACGGCACACAAACACTGCGTGTAGACAGAAAACTCAGGTAATTTGACGCCACGGTGACTAAAATATCATACTCATTCTTACAATAGTGTACGATACTCTGTTCCTTTTTCCCCGGGACTTTTTTTTCGTCGCGCCCGATCACAAAGAAGGTCCGTTCGATAACGAATGCAAGTAAGGCAATTAATTACCTTACCTTTGAGTTGCCAAGATTCCACGCTTGTAACGTATCTAGTTATTTATATCGTTGTGTCTGGTTGTGTATTCCGAGCGACACACTCAATACATAATTATTAAAAAAGTAACCCATAAAAACCAAGTTTTTACTATACTCCCTTTCTTTGTAAAATATAACAATAATTAAAGACGAATTAAAACAGATTAATTACAGAAATTAAATATATTTCTAAAATGTCAGATGTTTTGAGACGTCAAGATTTTGATGGATTCAATTATCATCGATATCGTACCTTATGAATTTCCAGCGTCAAATGATTTAGTCAGAATCAGATTTGAGTAATGTAGAATTCTTTAAAACTAAGCAGAAATCTAAAAGAAATAAATTATTATTTGATTTCTTCCCAAAAACCCCAATTTTCCTGTCGTCTGTGAACCAATTGTTTTGTAAATTTTCGAAATTCGTAGTGATGTACCTATTATACCGACGGAGTAATCCAAATTTAGAAAATATTCCGCGACGTTATCGGGCCGCCGCGCCGTTGCTAATCAAACTTTTCTAATGATTCCAATTTGAAAAAACCAATAAAATTTCTAAAAAACCGAATTTATACTGTAATTATTACATTTTTTTAACGAAAATTTGATAGATCTTCTTGATCGTCGCCACGAGTCTGCTTGCCGAGTTTCAGTTCGATTGGATCACGGAAAAAGGGTCAAAAATCGATCCAAAGTTTTTGTTGACGGCAAGCAAGCAGACGCCACGAGTTAATATAAAGGGAGTAAAAAGACTTAACTATTGAAGAATCGTGTAAACAATGATATTAATGTCTCGCTTCGCTTACCTTGCTACTCATTCTTATGATCGGCTGTCTGCCTTTACACTACTTACTGTTTTTCTGGCTTGTACCTACTTACTGTTACCATATTTTTATATACAGGGTGTACCAGAGCTAGCAGCAAAAACTTGGCCGACAGATTCCTGCCTATGTTATGAGTCTAAAATGTTCAAGCACCCATGACCTAATATCAATATTTTTGACTTATTTTTTGCAAAAACTTGAACTATAATTACAGTAACTTAAATCGATTATGAAAAATTCATTTGCTTCAATTCAACTTATATAAATGATAAAAACCTTGTAAAAAAACTTTTTGCTATTTTTGCAAGGTTTTTATCATTTTATTGGACATGTATTAAAGCGAATGAATTTTTCATAATCGATATAAGTTACTTAATGATAGTTCAAGTTTTTGCAAAAAATATGTAAGAAATATTGAAAAAAATTCAAACTTTTATATTGCATATCTCCATAACTATTGATATTAGGCCATGGTTGCATAAACATTTTAGACTCATTAGATAGGCAGGAACCTACCGGCAAAGTTTCTGCTGCTAGCTCTGGTACACCCTGTATAACTATGTTCCAGGACACAATTATTAAGGCATCTGTAATATTGTTTTAAAAATACTATTTTTTTCTTGCACTCTTATTCTACTGTTTACGTACTTATTTTAATGTATAATCAATATACATATATATAAAAAGAAACCCGTGTTTCCTTATCCGCCAAGTTTTCTTCACAACCAGATACTACCACCCCCTGGTGGTTATGGTGGTGGATAGCCCTTGGTGTCCCATTTAAAATGTCCTAGTTTGGTGGGGGTGGCTGAGCGTGGGTGGGAGTAGGTGACGAAAATGTGCATTCTAGCACATTGTTTTGTTGTGGGAAGGCCGCAAATACTTCCGATTGTTCCAGAATGGGCCCGCCGATTGTGTCGGTAAGTCTAGAAGGTTCCGGAAAAATCCGCTCTAGAAAGTTTTGGAAGGAAAACGTTCTAGAAAATTCCCTAAAAAGTTCTACAAGGTTCCAAACTAAGTGGCGAAGAGTGCCAGTGAGTCAAGAATGTTTCAGAATGTCCAATAAATCTCTAGAAAGTTCTGGAAGGGGAGTGTTCTAGAAGATTCCCGAAAATTCTATAAGGCTCCAAACTAAGAGGTGAGTCGAGGAGGTTCCAGAACGTTTGATAAACGTCTGTAAAATTCTGGTGGCGGAGTGTGTCTGTGATTCTATAAGATTCCAGACTGTTCGATAAAGTTCAAGAATGTTCTGGATGGAGAACATCCTAGAAGATTCACGAAAGTTCTGTAACGTTCCAAACAGTATGGCGGAGTGTGTCTGTGAGTCTAAAAGGTTAAAGAATGTTCGATTAAGCTCTAGAAAGTTCTGGAAGAAGAACGTTCTAGAAGATTATTAAAAGTTCTATAAGCTTAGTAGCGGAGTGTGTCAGAAAACTTTCATAAACGTTCCAGAACGTTTATGAAAGGCAGAGAAAGAACTGGGAATTTCGGGAATGAATATAACATGTCAGGTATCCCGTGTCCTTCCCCGAAAATCTCCACAGATGACGCTGTCGCAGAAGCGCTGTGTTATTTCTCAATACAACATCCACCATCAGCTATTGTTGATGGTGGATGTTGTGAGCCTGCGCTGTATTGAGCTTCTTGAGCCATCGCTATTTAAAAGCGCGTCTGTGCGAGCATGCTCATTACTAGCACGCTCAAAAATTAACCGCCGGTTGATTTATGAGCATGCCAATGTCATTCACCACGAGAAGGGGTATCTCTTGAGCACGTGTGAACAGGCTTGCTTATGAGCATGCTAATGTCATTCGCGGCTAGTATCGATTATCGATTCGATTTTCTCAATTCGCGACAGATGAAACAAATATGGCGCGTCGGGGAGATGATAAAACATTACTTTTCGTGACTTATTATGTGAATCACGAATGGCTGTGGAATACTCGGTCACCGCTATGTAAAAATAATATAGCAAGAAATAATGTTTATGAAACTTTATTAAAATACTTCAAAATGATTCAAATTCAAAAAAAAAAAATATATAAAAACTAAAATCAAAAATGCACGGATGGAGACTCAGGAACTGTTTTGATTTATTGGTTCACTTAAATTTCCTGTTTCAATTTGCAAAGTTTCCATTATAAACAAGAGCGTCTCTATTCTATGACAAGAGCGTGCCAGTAATAAGCATGCGCATTTGATTGTTAGCTTTGAGCACGCTCATTCACGAGCATGATTGAAATAAGCACGCTAATAACGGGCGAGCGTGTACAGTTAGAGCGTGCTAGTTTTGAGCGTGCCGATCAGTGCCTTCAGTGTTTCCTCAGCGCCGCGCCTCCTCATCAGGTAGTCGGGCAGTCGGCTGCAGGCCCGTCCAGATGACCGCATTCCCATTGCAAATTACGTGACGCAGCCATTCGAGAACTTTCTACGAGCACTCTGCTCGCGGGATGATGCACGCTTATTTCGATATCGTTCTGTCATAGCCGCGCGCGATATTATAAAATGGCGCTCCATGTTTGTGTGTTATGCAGAAATCGGCATGAATCAGTTTCCCCGAAAGACGCCAGTCACCAATTCCAATCCCTATTGAATCCATTTATATTATTTATATTAAGGCTGGACATTCACTGCAAATGCATATTTCGGCGTTTTTTTTTTTACGAAAATGTGGGTTTTTATTATTCATTTATATCAAAATGTATATTCTAGACTGCAATTTTTTAAGAGCAGTAACTTAGATAGAACCTTTGTTCTTGTATAAAAGTAATGAACCGAATATTAATTATAAAAATTAAGAAAATATAAGCATTAATCGACGGGCCGCGGCCGAAAAAATCTTTTGTAGTGTTCTAGGCGGCGCAAACTTTTAATGAATATTTATATGTACGCACAATATGTTTTTTAATAGTATAAAGTATACTTCATTATCTATAATCGTAGAATCTTAGAGAATTAAGAAATATTCAATATTAATAAAGTTACGTTTTAAATTTGCAAGAAATTGTTACGTTTTTTATTGATTATAAAACGCTTTTTATTTATACAGGGTGTGCTGTATCTCGACGTCAAGCCGAAATCGGGAGATAGGCCAAGTCATAATAGTTATCAGAAAAGTATTTTAAAAAATCTAAGTCATTTGTTTTAAAAATTATAAGCATATATGCGATGATTCTTTTAATTTATTCTATTCACCATCTTTTTAAATAAAATACATGAATATACTTATGTACGCTACATTTCTATCCCACTTTACACGGCAAAATTTCTCAGGAAATCTGCCGAACAGACTTGTACTATGTTAAAACCAGTAATGATGTTTGAGAATTTTTGCACCAAGTTCTGTATTGTTTGCAGCCATTCAAATTGCGGACAATTTGTGTTACACAATGCGCGTTATCAGTACATTCAATGTCAAATAACAAAGTGTCCAGGTAGGTACGGTTCTGTCGCTTCCACCGAATCGTCGTTTAAGTGCCGATGTGTGGCGCTGCTCCCTATCCGCTGATCAAACAGTCCCGGACGGCAGACAGATGGCGCCGATGCGGCCCGCTCGTTATCTGACACGTTTAATTAGTAGACAAATATTTACAGAGGCGGGGTGTCAATCACGCAACGACAGTTTTTGAATACATAGTTTTCCCTGCACTCATATCCGTTTCGATTTCAAACCACAGTTCAAAAAACAACTTAAGACGCAGGAAATCAGAATATACTCAATTAATAAAATAAAAGCTTTAGCTAACAACTGGCTTACCTCCAAAGGTAGAACAGCAACTGAAAATTTACTTACTGTAATTGCATAATAATGTCTACAAATAAAAATATATACCTATATAAATAAATAAATAAATTAAGGAAAATAAAAAATAATTTTAAGCATTAACCCTTTTTACATTAAACAATTATTCTACACATATTTACACTTGGACTTATGACTCACTCAACTTGTCACTAACATTGCACTTGATACTTTGTAGATACATAATTACTACCTTATGAAAATAAATATTACTGACGAATTCAAAAAAATATTATAATTGTGTTCTATAACGCCACTCTGGGACAGGCGTAGCCTAGTAGAGTGGCATAATTCACAAATTTAACAAAAAAAAATGTGTAATTCATCTTATATTTTATTGTTAAATTAGTATTAAGTACCTTCATTTGTAAACAAGGATTTTTTTGAAATAAATAAAACAATAAAAATTATTTAGACATTCCTATAAAAACCTATAGAACCTGACCACAACAACGCTAGCTAGTGTTTTCCACTCCTATTGTGCACTCCGCGAAAACAGCTAATTCTTTCAGGCACTCCCAACTGTTATAGTACTCAATTTTAATTCCATTTCTTGTATGCCACCTAGTGAATAAGTAATAGTAAATAAGTTTTTTCTTTTCTAGCAGTAAGCTGTTTTGTAAGATAATAATTTTTCTGCGTAAAGCGCCCTTGAAGCGCGAAAACGGCGCTATATAAGTTATCCAATTATTATTATTATTATTATTTCAAGCATTTCTTTTGTGAAACATAGTTTGGAAGGTTAACCTGACTAGAGTCTTCAACTCGAGTACACTTGACCTTTTTTTAAGCACTCGGTATTCGAGTATTTCTCAAAATACTCGAGTAAATTATAAATGAAGAAATATTAAAAAAAGTTACATGTTTAGCCGCGTGGTTTGCCGTCTTTGCCAATAAGTGTGTATGAAAGTGGTAGTAAAAGATTACTAGTATTTGTCGAATTGGACTTAAATAATTGATTTGTATGTATATTTTTTCTTATAATATGACTTTCATAGCTTGTGCTATCTTTTCACTCTACAATATTACTTTTTTTTTGTTTTTGAATTTCTATATTATTATGTTTTTCTTATGCTTCTGCTTTTTATATACTTGCTTTTTACTTTATATTATATTTATCTTTATATATTTGTATCTGTATGTTATTATTATTTATTTTTTAAACTATATATTCTGTTAATGTACACTTTACGTATCTGTTGTAAAAGCCCCGTAGGGCGTTAATTAATAAATAAATTATTTATGTCTTGCAAAAAAAATGTTGAAAAAAAATTATGTTAAGTAGGTACGTAGTACATTTTCGATTCACAATAATTATTTAGGCTGGAATCTAACTGTAGAGTATCGTGAACAAGCTGTTGCCTCCTGTATATTAAATTAGACCGCATTTTTAGGGGAAAAACGCGTGTCCCAATTTGCGTAAATCTTAAAGCCATGTATTCACTCGGGGACAAATTGTCCCTCAACAGCACGCGCGGCATAGAGTCTACGTGACGTTGCAACGTCGTGCTCTGTTCCGCGACGTCGCGCACAACATAGCGCGGCATTTCTACATACCCGAGCGAGCTCACTGCAACATTACGCGGAGCGTCAGTACCACGTGGTATGTTTACAAGTGAATACGCATGCGCTTTATCTGTCAAGATGACAATGTGGGGAAACGAAATTGTTCTTGAACTCATCCAGCTGTATCAATCGAAGATCGCATAGAATATCTTTCCTTCTTTCTCTTTGCAGTAAATAATTTCGCATCCACCACCTTTTTCTCCTCTTACGTTTCGATAAACTCGTTAACATAAATGGATACGCATCTGTCATCATAACCTCATAGGGCGACATTTCCGCGACGTGTGGAAAACAATAATTATTTGCAAAAAGGACCTTGTTTTTAATAATATTCAATTTACTACAGTAAAACCTCGTTAATTTTCAGTATGGTGTGAAACGAATAAATTGTACTTAAATTTAAATAAATGCAAAATTATATCATTTACTAGATTAAAATCAAAAATAAATTTTGAATACTCTCTATGTAACACCAAACTAGAAAATGTTGACTGTATTCGAGACTTAGGGGTATTATTCGACTCGAAACTTACTTTTACTAATCATATTAATGCGATAACTTGTAAGTCTCTAAAATTGCTGGGATTTATTTTAAGGACATCACGCCCATTTCAATCAATTGAAAGTATTAAAATGTTATACATGTCTCTTGTCCGGAGCCAATTAGAATATTGCTCATCAGTTTGGTCTCCATATTATAATGGGCATATAGACAGTATTGAGCGTGTCCAACGCAAATTTCTCAAATACATTAACTACAAGTTAAGCATACCAATACAAAACATAGAATACAATTACATATTGAAGAGACTAAATTTACTCACATTATATGATAGAAGAAAAATTTATGATATAGTTCTTCTTTACAAAATTGTAAACAATATGTTGGACAGCCCTGACCTTGTGGCATGTATCGAATATAATATCCCTTCCACACATAGAACGCGACAAATTGTCACATTCCATCGCAACAATTGCAATACTAACTATCATTCAAATTCTGTGATACACAGAATATTGGGAACTTGTAATGAATATGGTTGCATGATTGACATTTTCGTCGACAGTCTGGAGAAAGTAAAGTTCACACTTAAAGAGGCAATACTGCTTCGTTACTGACTTCAGCTGTTAATATGTAATGGTGGGTAATATATATTTTTCGTACACAATGCCGCTTTGTACTTTATATTTATAATTTCTGTACACATGTTTGGTGCTATTCCTGGTACTTTTAATAATTTGCTACTTGTAATTTATATTGTTTAATGTATGTTCTTTTTAATTTTATGATATATTTTTTTATGTAAAAGCCTATACGCATTGCTGCTCGTTACCTACTCTACATTTTTAATTTTTATACTCATGATTTGGTGCTATTCCTGAAACTTTTAATGTATGTGCTTTTTGAAATTTATTTTATACTCTTTATGTAAAAGCCTAATGGGCGTAAACAAATAAATAAATAAATAAATAAATTTGAAATTGCGATCCAAAAAAACATTTCGAATAGCGCGGAACCCCGTTTTCGCTAAATGACGAAGTGTAAATAGATACCGCAGCTGTATTCGTTATCTCATCGGGTGATATTTCCGCGACAAGATATGCGAGTCCCGGTGTGTACACCTCAAATGACCGCGTCATTGTCCCCGAAACATGAACGTAGATGTTGATGCGACATGCCGCGCGGAATGCTGCGCTATTTGTCCCCTAGTGAATACATGGCTTAACAGTGTCAAGTGCCTGGGGGTGTCTGGATCTGGATCGATGGTCTCCGTGGCTGCGGATCGGCTGTCCACGGTGTGGTGTGGTCCAGTGGAAGTCCACTCCCGCAGCGGTGACCCCCTTCCTGCGGCCGCAGGCGGAACGGTCTGACGGCTAGTAGCGAAAACTTTGCGGGTGGATTCCTGCCTTGATGATGAGTCGAAAATGTTCGAGCAACCATGACCTAATAAGCAATATTGTTTGTTTATTTTTAATGAAATTTAAAATATACAGGGTAGTTTGGAAAACATCAATAACCTCGCGGGACTATATTCCTGCCTTCAGTATGAGTGGAAAATGTTCGAGCTATTATGACCTAATATCAATTGTTACGGAGATATGCGACATCAAAGTTTACATTTTATTTTTTCAATATTTCTGAATTATTTTTTACAAAACGTTTCACTATCATTAAATACTTTAACTAGTGATAAGGTATGTACGTGTCCGCGTGAGTTGCAATTTTGATTTTCATGATAAAGCACTTTAAAATATCAATATAATCATTTTTAATCGGTCCTGCCCAAAGATATTTCACTGTAAAAATGAAAACGTGCGAGTTGGTGCAGACATTAATAATTGCAACAGTAAGGAGTGTTTCTACTCATGGGAAATTGGTTAACGTACCGAGATAAGATTAGAAAATGCGCAATCATCTTCGCAAACTTTACACTTGTTGCACACAAAATAAACAGAATTATCTACCCGATTCTGGATTTTATTGTGAAATTTCAGATACCGAAGACCCTGCAATTCACTACCGCGGCACCTGATTTTAATCAATAAACCTTTACTACAGACGTACCCCTGTAAGGCCCGGTTGTTTCAAATTCGATCAAAGTAAGCGTAGAGTTTAAACTGAAATTTTACGTTCTCCACCAATCAGACGATCCGTTTTCGTAAAAATCTATGCTTTTATCGACCGCTTACTTTGATCGAACTTGAAACAACCGGGCCTAACTCGGCGTGCGAGGGAGGGCGTCCCTGTCGCTTAACAGAAGTTGGCAGGATGTAAATTTATCACACAATACATAATGCGCAGAATGTCCGGTGACCGGTGTCGTATTAAATACAGAAATTTGGTCGGGCAGCACTAAAGAAACCACGCAGTAACGGTCCATTGTTCGCTTTTTCAGCTTCGCAAAACTTTAATACTTCATTGGAAATTGTTCTTGCGCCATCCCGGACTGTTTAGGATGTTTTGGACATTGTATATTGGTAATTAAGATGTCGCAGCTCCCGACCAAATACAAAATTGTACCGAATGACAGGGTGAGGGGTTACCGCCGGGTGCGGGCGGGGAGAGTTTTAGTTCAAAATTCGCCGCACGCCAAGTTACGTTGGGCAAGCGATAGAATCGTGTACGCGTATTACCTTGTAAACATGCCACGAACGACGGCAGGGGCGTGCAGCAAAGACAATCGACTGTTAATTTCCGCGAAATAAATCTAAATTACGGAAATTATTATCGATACCAGCCGTGACCCGTCGAAAATGACGGTACATTTACATGCCGGTTCCTAAAGAACAATGTCCACCATTAACACTAACAAATGGCAGATATCACATGGAGCTGTTTACTCGCCAACACAAACATGATACTACGCGTTAAATGTTAATTGGCGTTTTGTGAAAAACTGAAGCAAATCATATTTAAGAAAATTTTTAATTATGAAATAAGTACTTACATGAAATAAGAAATATGTATAACAAATTTTTAACATGTTTTATAAAAAAATATTTAATGTAAAAAAAAATAATCCATAAAAACCAAGTTTTTATTATACTTTTTTTTTTCTTTTTTTTAAAAAAAAAATAGAGATGTGAACACGGAATACGTGTCACATCAATATTCTTACTATTTTCAAACTAAGCTAAACGCTTGTGCTATGAAAATAGGACTAATTTACTAGTCTGGAGTGAGGTTCGAACCCGCAACCTTTGGATCACGGGGCCAGTGTCCTAACCACAAGACCAACAAGCTACTCGCTTTCCCTTTCTCCCTTTCTTTGTAAAATATAACAACAATTAAAGACCAATTAAAACATATAACATAACACTAAACTTACAGGAATTAGACATATTTCTAAAATGTCAGATGTTTTGAACTTTGATAAGACACTTCATGCTTTGAATATTAAATTCTAAAAACATTTGGCAGTCAATTTAATCAAGATTTTGATGGATTCAATTATCAGCAATATCATATCAGAATTTCCAGCGTCAAATGATTTAGTCAGAATCAGATTTGAGTAATGTAGAATTCTTCAAAACTAAGCAGAAATCTAAAATAAATAAATCATTATTCGATTTCTTCCCAAAAACCGAAGGGTGCTGTCATCTGTGAACCAATTGTCATAAATTTTCGAAATTCGTAGTGAAGTACCTATAACACCGACGGAGTAATTCAAATTTTAAATATTCCGTGACGTCATCAGTCCGCCGTTGGTAGTAATCAAACTTTTCTTGCAAACTGCGCTTCAAAGGAATATAAGTTGGTGTTTTGATTTAATCCTGGTATGGATTTTGATATTTTTTAAATGAGTGTACAGTTGCTGGCAATTTTCTTGAAAAATTTTGACGTAGTGGGGGAATGCGCAGAAGACAAATTTTGGATCTCTTTGGTGGAATGGTACATGCGCAAACTTCCCCCACTACGCCGAAAAACTTCAAGATGTTTGCCGGCTACTGTATCTATATTTTTAATTTTAATGGTTTCACGTTTTTTAAAATCACATCGGTTATTCTATTCATTTCCTAGAACATTTGTATGGTTTCCAATTTGAAAAAATCATTAAAATTTCGAAAAATCCAAAATTATACTATAGTTATTAAAAAAAATTAAACGAAAATTTATTAGATCATTTTCATCGTCGCCACGAGTCTGCCTGCAAAGTTTTAGCTCGATTGGATTTCGGTAAAAGGGTTAAAAATCGATCCAAAGTGTTTTCGACAGTCAAGCAGACACTACGAGTTAAAAGAAAGGGAGTAAAAAAGTAACCCATAAAAATCAAGTTTTTACAATACTCCCTTCCTCATTTTCGGGTTTCGTGTCTTTTTTTTATAATATATATAGAATGTATTTACCATCCAAAGTAAATTATTTCTTTCTTAAAAAATTTACGAATTTATTCGAATATTGGAATACATTATCATTAACTATTCGATATTGGAATAGTCGGAATCACGAATATTTGGAGGCTCTAGTCGCATCCCTGGCCCATCTGGCCGGCGATTCCGACCTGGTGGTTGATCCAACACCAACTTCTGAGTTCCCGACCGCAAGGCGATAAGCTAGGCCAGCCCAGGTGATTTGATCGCTTCAGTTTTCATCATATCAGTCGGGGCGATAATGGTATCGAGTACGAGTACAAACTTCGTCCTCGTCAGGAGCGCAACGGTGGTCAGGAAACGCGGCCCTTAATCTAATCAGTTTGGACCGTGCGCGGGGTCCGAATTGGGCGATTTTCGACTGGAGGGTGTAACACTTTATCGAATCCACTGCGGTATCTATAGTGAATGTATACAGGGTAGTGATGGGTCTGCTCTGTACTCACTACTACAATGTAATACTACATTACGTTGAAGTGCACACTTCACACGTTTTGAAGTGTAGTGCACACTACAAACTACAAACACTTTAAAGATATTGAAAGAATATACTTCAAATAGTACACTTCATTTCAAAGCGAACACTTCAAAGTTATCGAAAGTATGAGAAACATACTTTAAATAGTACATTTTTTCGTGGTACCCCCCCATGGTTTGAAAAGAAGAAATCTGGTTGGCGATCTTTTTTTTTTAGGTCGCCAAATGTTACTTCGCAGAAAATATCGTCATTTGTCTTAAATATTTTTCTCGTTGACCTTTTTTTTTAGCTCGCCAAATTTTTATTTGGGAAAAAAACATTTACTTCACTAGTACTACAATTTTGTAGTACAATTACTTCATTACTTCACTTCATTTACTTCAGGTCATTTCGTTATTACAACAATACAATTACTTCACTTCATGCATTTTTTACTACAATTGTAGTGTACACTTTGTAGTCTTCAAACTGGTGAACGTGTGTGTGTTGTAGTCTTCATTTTGAAATGTAGTTTTTCTCTTCGCTAATACAGGGTGTCTCATAGATAGTAGCAAAAACTTATAGGTGGATTCTTGCTTGATAATGGGTCGAAAATGTTTGAATAACCTTGACCTGATATTATCAATAGTTAAGGAGATATGCAATATGAAAATTTGCATTTTTTGTCAATATTTCTGACTTATTTTTTGCAAAAAGTTCAACTATTATTACGGTAACTTATACCGATTGTGAAAAATTCATTCGCTTTAATACAAGTCGAATAAAACGATAAAAATCTTGCAAAAAATGAAAATACAATTTTTTTACAAGGCTCTTATCATTTTATTTCACATTTAAAATTTGAAGTTTGAATATATAAATTGAAGTTTGAAATTTGAAGTATGCAGTTCATTTATAAACGTGTGAAGTGTTCACTTGACGCAAACTTACTATCCATTATTTAATATTATTAATATTTAAAGCATTAACTTTGTGGTTAGACATTAAAACAGAGTGTTAGTTAAATTAGTATAAACCACTACCAGATTTTAGGTCTACCGGCATGTTAGTGTTTTCGTGTCTTCGACAAGATTAACACGCATGTGGTAAATATTGGTGATAGGTTAACAACACGATGGTTGTGGTGTATATTGTTGTGAACATAATAGTGTAGTGTTGGTCCTGACGAAGAGACGGGTACTTCTCGAAATCGGTATACCTAAAATCTGGCAGTGGTTTATGTTAATTTAACTAATACTCTGTTATCCATTACTTATTCTAACACAATAAGCGATTGGTAGCAAGTTTGCGTCTTTTTTACTACTTTTACTAGTTAAGTGATTAATATAAAGTTGTTTAATTAATTAAAATTAATAATTATGTCCAACCACACAGTTAATGCTATACATCAAAAATCAATATATACTATAATTTATTTTCTTTACCCACCTACTAATTTCAGCTGATGAAGGGCATCGATATAGTCCTTATTATTACTAGATATGATTATTCATTCATTCCTTATCTATAAAATAATTAAACATTGAATAAATAAATAAATGTACTATATTGTAATAATAAAAAAATACATACACTAGCAACTGATTCGTCAGTGGCCGACTGTACAGTGCCATGTTATTATTATTCTGTACTTGTTGTTTTTTTAAATAAAACATTGACGATGCGGGGGAAGGCGTGGTGTTCTATCCTCGTGCGGTGGGAGGTGGTCACGCGGCTGGTTGCGCGGTCCGGTGCGGCGACCACAATCCCTTGATCCGATTAACTACCGCGGATTAAATCCAGAGGTTTGATTCCCGAGTTCACGTAATGCTGACGATTTTATTGTTTAATGTCACCTGCAAAATTTCCGTTTTCTAATACTGGTTAGTTTCAAGGTCGATATCGGTTTGACTTGGAATTCCAAAGTAAAATTTGTGTCATACTGCCTTACCCGCGCGGCTTCGCACGCGTAGATTTTTAGTAACTTTTAGACATATTGTATCAATTTATGTATTAACCTTAACATTTCGATGTATGTCATCTCGGATTTTTTCTAGAACTTTTTGAGTTCTACAACTTCTCCATAGAAAGTATTTAAATATCTCATACCGTTAAGGCAGCGTTCGTAAAAAACGCGTCGCTTGACCATTTTTTCGTCGACTTTAGTTGTAAAATAGGTCACCACGAAGAGCCCTTTTATTTTAAAGGGATAATATATAGCCTATAACCGCCCTGAAAGTCAATTCCAAATATTGGTGAAAGAATTTTTGAAATCGGATGAATAGTTTCGGAGATTACCTCCTACATCCAAACTTACAAACTTACCTCTTTATATATTAGTGTAGATTAAAGCTATGACATTACTTTTTCAGAATTAGTTATTCATTTGTTTTCCCATCCATTATTTTTTTATTGATATCGCTGTGTCTTCGACCATGGAAAAAATGAAAATTCGCGTTATTTTCGAAGATGAGTTCCGTCGTGGCACTAATGCTGCGCAGACGGCTCGCAATTTCAACGACGTGTACGGAAAAGGTACCTCAAATCGATCGCTTTTGTTCTGGAAATTTCGACCTCAACAACGAACCCTATTTACGACCGAAGACTACTGTCGATAGTGACGAGTTGAAAGCCCTTGGCCAATACTTTGATTGATTAAATATATACTTATCGGTAAAAAAAATTGTTAGATTTTTCTATATAAAACGGCAATTTCATAAGTAGGGACCTGAGATTTTTATCGTGCTTGTATCTATGTCTATTCAAACACGGAAGAAATAGAACATTTATCAGTTCAGAATTCCGTAGATATCATAAAATGAGCATTGTTCACCGATATGATTACGGTAGCTTTATTTTGCTGTCGGTAGTGATGTACAAAAACACACGTTGAGTTATTTTTGAAGTTATGCTTCGCAAGGCGCGTTAAGAGTAAAATTTTAAAATGCAACGAAATGCATTCGCATCAAGGTACAGATACACATGCTTACTACCGGCATGCTCATTAGCATGCTCAAAACTAGTATGCCCTAACAACTGTACACACTTGCTCATTATTAGCATGCTTATTTTAAGCATGCTCAAAGCTAACAATCAAACCATGCTCTTGTCATAGAATAGAGACGCTCTTGTTCAAAATGGAAACTGCAATGGAAAATTCAAGTGAACCGATAAATCAAAATGTTTTTGATTTTAGCTTTTATAATTTTTATTGTAAGATTTGAATCATTCATGTCTTTTAACAAAGTTTCATAAACATTATTTCTTTGTATATTATTTTTACTTAGCGGTGACCGAGTATTCCACAGACATTCGTGATTCCTATAATAAGTCACGAAAAGTAATGTTTTATCATCTCCTCAACGCGCCATATTTGTTTCATCTGTCGCGGACCGAGAAGATCGCATTGATAATCGATACTAGCCGCGAATGACAAAAGCATGCTCATAATAAGCAAGCCTGTTCACACATGCTCCAAAGATACCCCTTCTCTGTGGTGAGTTAAGGTTGTTATTACGGTCGTTAGACATTTTTAATGTAAATAGTTTTGGATATTTTATACGAACCGTATGTATTTCCGAGAAGCGAATCTCGACGTTTCGTTGAATACTTATTCAGCGTCATCAGGAGGACGACCTCCACCTCCGCAGGTGGAGGTCGTACTCCTGATACCAAAATACCCCTTCTCTTGGTGAATGACATTAGCATGCTCATTACTAGCTTGCGTACACACATGCCACTAATAAGCATGTGTATCTGTATCTTCATGCTATTAATACACACATTTTCTATGAACAAGAGTGACGTTTTATTTCATTTGTTATAGTACCAACATAAAGCTATTTTGTTATTGACATTCCACATTTGAACACATGCGACGTAATTTTTCACACCGTGAAGTCACAGTCAAAAGCTAAGATGGCGGTTTTCCCAGTGCAACATTGAGACAGTTTCAAAAATAAATAATTGTAATTATTTCTTACTTTCCCGTGCATATACCTTATTTAATTTGGTTCAGAAAATGATCAGAATAGCCACCAACTTAAGATTATAACTTGTTGCGACAATACCGGTTGTGAATTTGTTAGTAATTGCGATAATTATGGTCCGTGCCGCCGCCATTGTCCAGATGAATCAGCAGGCCAAAAAGCGCAACTGCTCTTGATACGTGTTGCTGCTTTGTGTGGTCACAGGGAGCAGTCAGAATCGTTTCTCCGCGGGGGTAGGCAAAGGTTAGGACGCCAACTCGCTATATCTGGTTTAAGGGGGAATACCTACCTACGAAGCGCGAAAAGGGGCAATTTTTGTGAATTTTTTTAAGGAAACCTGAAGTATGGTATTGGTATCATTTCTACATGAAAGCATACTTTGATGAATTTGTTAAATTTTCTTTATTAAAAAATATTCAACATTGGCGGAAATATTTTGGGTTCTGTCGACTGCTGAAAAAAGAAGGTCCTCCGCGGTGGCCACTCCCATTTCATCTGTAATCATCGGAATAAAATAAAAAAAAGATTTTCACACGAAGCAAACACATTGTGGTGAGACATGATATCTTTAAATAAAATAACTATAACACCACTTTATTGAGTATACACCAACTAGTTTCAACTCACAGCTGAGTCTTCATCAGGGTTGAGTATTAACTGAGTTAATGCGCTTACGAAAGAGTTACGCTTCTTGTTCTCAATGCACGCCCCTGGTATCAAGCCGTGGTTACTTTTATTATTTATTGATCGATATTTATTGGCATATCAAGGCAGGAATCCACCTGTAAAGTTTTTGCTCCTAGCTACGAGACGCGCTATCCTCGCTGGAAGTGAATCTCTCTGCAAACAGTCATATTCCGTGTTTGATTTGCAAAATGCCGCCCGAGCGTTCGGGGCCTTGCGTCATCCGGCCTTGCGCGGTATTAGCGACGATGATGTCAAACGGATTTTAATTTAAATTCCTCTCGTGAGAGGCGGACTTTTTTATGGTCTTTCTGCTGTCGGCGCACTCTTCACTCTTCACCCGGCCCTCGTACGCGAGCCTCTTCAGGGAGTAACTCGAGTGCCTCGGTGGTTCTAGTTTTATTTGGGCCGACAGATATATTATTCCGTTTATATTCTGTGGCCGTAAGCCTTTAATGGTACACATTACAAATGTGCATTCAATTCGCGGAGAAAGTAAGCAAAAAGTAATACATAAACAGAATTTATAAAAAATTAACCCATAAAAACCCTTTCTTTGCAAAATATAACAACAAATAAAGACGAATTAAAACATATAACATAACACTAAACTTACAGTAATTTAATATATTTCCAAAATGTCATGTTCACGCTTTGAAGATTAAATTCTAAAAACATTTTTCAGTCAATTTAGATTTTCGACATTCGTAGTGAAGTACCTATTATGCATACTGACGGAATAATTCAAATTTAGAAAATATTCCGCGACGTTATCGGGCCGCCGTTGCTAGTAATCAAACTTTTGTAATGATTCCAATTTGAAAAAACTATTAAAAATTTGATAGACCTTCTTGATCGTCACCACGAGTCTACTTGCAAAGTTTCAGCTCGATTGGATCACGGGAAAAGGGTCAAAAATCGATCCAAAGTTTTTTCGACGGCAAGCCGGCAAGCAAGCAAGCAGACGCCACGAGTTAATACAAAGGGAGTAAAAACAATATTTTTATATGCGGACTTTGTCGAAATTACAAAATATGATTGTAAAATACAATAATACATTTAGAAAATAATTAGAACATTAAAACAAACAACAATATTAAAAAAATATTGTAATATTAAATATATAACAATATTAAAAAAGTGCCCCAGAGAGCGATTGTATGCTGGTATAAGGGAACATTCAAAGTCGATTGGAGTGTTATTATTTTATTATTATTATTATTTGTTCACACAAAATATATTCAGAATATAATTTGGCGATTTACCACTTAGGCTAGGCCTGTTCTAGGTAAACCGCCTCACATTTTAAAGTATTTTCTGCAGTTTATATACAAGAAAAAAAGGAGTAAGAAAAAATATTAATGCAAGATAGACATTATACAAGACAACATAATATAAAAACATAAAAATTAATATACGATAAAATCAAAAAGGATATGCAATGTTGGAAAACACTAAAATTTAAGAATAAGAAATAAAGTTACAATGTAAATTGATTTCAGACCAATTCGTTATATATTGGCACCGTAAAAACTCTTTCTCCTGTTCTCTCATCCATTCATTCAATTTTTTTTAAGAGACTGTGATGGAATTTTTGTCTTAAGAGTCCAGGAGGTTAAAAATGTTTCGGTGCTATATATACAGGAAGTGTCTTTGTCCAAATAAAGTCTTCATATGAGGCTCTTGTATTTTATTTTTTTATTTTTTTCTGTATATCTTTTCTAATTATATTTCTAATATATGTGTTGTATCAAATGTTTCCAAAAAATTAAAATGAAATTAATTAATTTCTGGCGTCCTCTAGCGGTAGATACGCGAAGGTATTCGTGACCATTGCATTATAAGAAGTGGATTGCTTTAAAAATGGAATAAAAATGTTAATCAATTAAAAAGAGACTACATACAAGGTTGAAAACTTTTCGTTAACTTACCAAGCCATGACGAAATTGGATAACGCGCCATTCCCGGATAGAATGTGCGGTCCGTGGTTCGAGTCCCGGTGGCATTTAAATATTTTTTCATTAATCTGATTTTTTCTGTATGTCTTTTCTAATTGATTAATAAAAATTGCTTAATTTTTTCTTGTATTTTATGTTGCGAAGTGATTCTTGCGAAGTATATAGGAATCCATGTCTCACTCTATTAGTCCGCGTTAGATCACTTCTTGTCCTTGTTTGTTGTCTATGTACGTCACTATTCTGGCAAAGGATGATATTCGTTTTTAGTAATTTATTATTTATTTTATAAATCATCTTTATCTTTTCCACTTATAACAGATCTTCTAGGTTAAGCATGCCGATGATTTGTACAAGTCAGTGGTTCAGATATGTTCTGAGAGCACAGTTACTGGATTTCGTCGACTTTAAAATATAAAGATATCGTAAAGGCTAAATCTACATGAAAAAAAGACTTCAGTTATCTTAGCACTGTCCATTCAAATAAACGAAATGTTTTCAGATTCGGCACAACATCAAAGGGAGCAGTACCCACATATCGAAATAAAAATACTTGTAAGTAAATCTGAGACGTGTTTCGCCTTATGAGGACATCATCAGCCTAAATATTATTTTACATTCAATAACTTGTATTTTTATATGAAGAGTATTGAAAAGAGATGCAGTATAATTTTAACAATTAACGAAGGTTTTTCGTGTTTCTGCATGTTTATAAAAAACAATTCTTTTCAAATAATAATGACAGGTAGAATACGACCACTATAAATTGGCGTGAGAGGGAGGGCGTCCCTGTCGCGTAACAGAAGTTGCCAGGGTGTAAATTTATTACACAATACCACAGTATAGTAAAGCATACAGTATTATATCTTCATACAAACAGCCGAAACGATGCCCTTCGGAATCTCGGTATACTTCGAACTGCTCAGTCGCCGCAGGGCTGCAGTAACGTACGGACGCAAGCAGTGTGAGACGCTCCCACGCATACATTTAGGTCAATTTATGGCACCCCAAACCATAAAGAGTCAGTCAATGAGCAGCCCTGGTGCGTTTTTAACCAAGTTTAAGTACCAAGCGGCCGTAGGTATTTATTTCAAGGACACTGCCAAGATAACATACTGTATGTATTTATTATACTGTGACAATACATAATGTACAGAATGTCCGGTGACCGGTGTCGTAGCCTTTAAAAGAAATTTGGTCGGGCAGCACCAAAGAAACCAAGCCGTAATGGCGGCCGTTCTATCTGTCAAACTGTCAGACGGTAATATCGGTCCATTATTTACTTTTTCAGCTTCGCAAAACTTTAATACTTCATTGGCAATTGTTCTTGCACTACCCCGGACTGTTTAGGATGTTGTGGACATAATAATTGAGTGTATATTGGTAATCAAGATGTCACAGCTCCCTAGCAAAGAATGACAGGGCGAGGGGTTAGTTCCAAAGTCGCCGCACGCCAAGTTATTGTGATCAAGCAATATGACATAATATGAGGAAGAGGATAGATTTACGATTTGATTTATATTAGCGCAAGTATTTTGGGTGTTCACGACTTACGACCTATCGTATTCATCGGAATTATTAACATACACACTAGAATACGCCTGAAAATTATTTAAACTTTTAACCTCTTCGCGCCGTGTCTCGGAAAATTACGGGTGCGAACAGAGCGTCCTAGCGGTCCTTAGCTGCAGCCGATATGATGTGTGTTAGTAGGTTTATGCATATAAATATTGCGACTTTCACTTTCCTCGGGCGGCGCGGCTGCTGCAGCCGGAACGTGTTCGGCGGGTCCGCGGCGGACGTGACGTCACAGCTCGCAGCGCGCCTATTATTCTATTCCACTTGGATTGCCTATTTATCGCTATTGGGAATCGTGAGCCTCCAATGTGTACATAACCTCGCTTATCAGACGTTGGACCGTGCCGCAGTCTGGCGCCTTCTATCGGAACACTCAAAACAAAACTCCTTTATGTACAGATCCACAAATTCATTTAACACAAACTATCACCACATTGACATTTTCAACTCAACGATAAGAAACATAAAACAAATAATATCTACACTACCGCACCCAAACTAATTCGTACATTATATCTTCCCTTCTACTCCCGTCCCACATTCCCCTCCACCCTCTCCACTCGCTATTAAAGTAAGTTAAAGTAAATTATTATATTCAGTGGAAAATTTATAATTGTAAAAACTATTATTTCATATTTTTAAGATTGTTCTTTTGCTGTTAATTTTCCCCAAAATAAGATAAATAAATAAATAAACATGATTTTACAAAACGCATCTAAAATATGCAGGGCATAACAGAAAAATTTCGCTTTGCGTGGTCTCGTCTCGCTTGTCGAAATCGCTCGGGTTTCAGAAACTTCAGGCGCATTTCGGTGCGCAAGCGTTCTTCCTGAATATTCCGGTCCGCCTAGGAGCTTTGGTTACGCGCCATACTCCTCGATTTTTATAATCTCGCGACAATATTTTACCCGCAGATTCCTGTACAATTTACGAGTCGAAAATGCTCGAGCAACAATGTCAAAATATCGAGACTTTAAAGTTTGCGAGATTTTTTTTTTCAATATATTTTATTTATTTTATGTAAAATGTTAGATTATCGTTACAGTAACTTATGTCGAATATTAAAAATTCATTAGCTTCGTCAAACAAAACAAGTTACGTAAAATTATTAAAGCCGTGAAGAAATTTGAACCTATTTATTGCAGTTTTAATAATTTTATTTTACTTGTATAATTTTTTTTGCAATTTGCAAATTAATTTTTAATATTCAATTTACGTTATTTTCATGTACGTAGTTTGAAGTTTTACAAAAGATAATTCAGGAATGTTGAGAAAAATGCAAATTTTTTCATTTTTTGTATTTTTTTTATTAACTGTTATCTGCCAAAATACCCCGAACTCAAACGTAATAAATCCAAAATTTATTTTTAAATACTTGGATGGCCTTTTATTATTTCTCATTGAGGCCCTTTCTCCGACAGTAGACTTCATTGCCTTCACAACGTCCGAACAAATATTAAAAAAAACTATATTTTGACAAAATTGTTTGCGCAAATAAATAGCGACAATTTATTTAAAATTGAATAAATGTCAGTGCAGGACTAGAGGTATGATGTGTAAATCGCCCCTGAAGTGAAATATTAACATAAACGGCGCTATATAAATTATACAATTTTATATATTTATATATATTATTATTCATGCAGGCTACTTACTGTACTCCAAGGATACTCAATCTGCAGTAGCGTAACTATTCCGATGCAACCGGTGTGGTGCATCAGCTCAAATGATGGTCAGATGGGCGCAAAAACTTTTTAAAAACCGCAGCTAGAAATGCAATTATAAAAATCAACTTTCAAGTGTATTAGTAAAAATACGTAAGTGTTTAAAAAGCGATGTCAGGGATTTTTTAAAAAAAATTATTAATTAACGCCCTATAGGGCTTTTATAACAGATAGGTAGAGTGTACATTAACAGAATATATAGTTTAAAGAAAAAAAATAATAACATGTAAACAAAATAATGACATAAAGTGAAAAGAAAATACTTAAAATACAAATACAATTATATAAAGATAGATATAATATAAAGTAAAAAGCGAGTATATAAAAAGCAGAAGCATAAGAAAAACATAATAATATAGAAATTTAAAAACAAAAAAAATGTAATAATGTAGAGTGAAAAGATATAGCACAAGCTTTGAAAGTCATAATATAATAAAAAATATACATACAAATACAAATCAATTATTTAAGTCCAATTCGACAAATACTAGTAATCTTTTAATGCACCTTTTAATATATGTTTGAATAATATTATAGAAAACAAGAGAAGAATTTAATAGTTAAAACTGTGCAGTAGTTAATATTTTTATATCTCTATTCATTATCACCCTTCTCCCGTAGGAAGACGAGGAGCTTCTATATTTCCCTGTATTGTGCTGCTTCCATATGTGTTAACCAGTCGAGGTTTGAGGTCACCCTTTAGGTTTGTGTTTTCTGGGGTAATCTGCCGTGTTTTTACGACTTTTCTGGCTGGCTGATGTTGTTTCTGGTTGGCTGATGTCTTGCCATCACATACACATCAGTCCTCATGATGTACCCTCCAACGGATCCGAAACGTCGTATAAACCGGCAGATTACCCCGGAAAACAAACGAGAAGATTCTGAACGGTCGTGGAAACCCAAACCCATTGGTCGCCTTTCTTCCGGAGTTGCCGAGAGGATATTTCTTGGTAATCGTTCCTTCAGCATTCATAGCACGTGTCCAAGCCACCTCATTAGTGGTTTTTGTATGTAGGCATGTATGTGTAGGAGTATGGACTCCATGTATGATTCTTATACCTAACATGCAGTAATTTACAAAGAGCCGTTCTATTCTTCATCGAGGTCCTATGCCTTTTTATATGCTTTTGTTTAGCTTCACTTTTCGGTTTGCTTGTCTCCTTTAATAGTCAAAGTGCTTCGACTTCCCGACTTGCCATAGCTCTGAAACTTTCAGCATTTGTGCATTTTCTATGACAATGCAATATTCAATGTTTTGTTTAATATAAAGAGTTATAATAATTAGTTTTAGTATTTCATTGCAGAAAAGAAAGAAATAAAAACACAAATGATGGTGTTTTGGAATTTCGTGCACATTTTTTTTTATGAAGTGCAGGTTTCCATTTTAGACCATTTTGGATAGTTACGCCACTGTCATCCTGTCGAGCGAGTCGTGTCTACTGTACTATTAATGTCTTCAATAAACAATGACATACGTTCACATATAAAGAAGCAGTATGTGTTATTATAAGAGGAACATAACAGTAGCTTGTTGGTCTTGTGGTTAGGACACTCGCCTCATGATCCGAAGGTCGCGGGTTCGAACCTCACTCCATACTAGCAAGTTAGTCCTATTTTCATAGCACAAGCGTTTAGCTTAGTTTGAAAATAGCAAGAATATTGATGCGACACGTATTCCGTGTTCACATCTCTATTTTAAAAAAAAAAAAAAAATATATATAAAACAACAACAAAAACAATATGCAACAACAACAAGGAATATTAATTAATATTTGTTTCCCAGAATCTTTACTAATGCACAGCTTTTTGCTTATATGCGCTGCACGCCAACGACTCACGAAAACGGCGCTATATAAATGATCCAATTATTATTTATTATTATTAAAAATAAACATTGTTGGAGGTGTTCATCTTCGTATGATGCTGACTCTAAACTGCCCACTAAGTGAGTGATCGCTGTCATTGCCCTCTTCCTCCAGCCATAGACACAGATGGAATAATACATGTAATCAGTCTCCAAGGTTAATTTCGCTTTTAGGGGGGCGTGCACTCGGAGTACACTGCTCTCGAGTGACACTTCTTGCTCTCGGGTTGAATAATTCTCAAAGCTAATTAAGATAAATTATAGAAATCTCACAGGGACGAAGCTATGATTTTTTTTCTTTAAAATATAATGGAAACCTAAAAGGTTTACACCTAACATTTTTACATGATTCAATATAAGAAATGATAATAATATGATTTAGATACAAAGTCATTTTTTTATAGTTGGCTGAGTTTTAACATTTTTGTCACATCTGTTTTGAATTTGTCAGTGGTCAGTTGTTTGGTCTGTTGTGGCAGGTCATTGTATAGTTTTAATCTGTTGCAAATTAGTCGGGATTATAAGAAACGTGCGTGGAAGTCTTTTGTACGATGGCCCAGGGATTACAAGCTGTATGAGCTTGTTT